>JBCEWC010020281.1:0-11005 GCA_038996855.1 Solanum aculeatissimum
TATAAAATTTTAAAAGTTTATTAATTAGTACCTAATTTAATTAAATTATTAAAAAAAATTATGATGTCTTGATCCTATGCTTCCACTTAGCAAGATCCTATGCTAAACTTTCTCTCTTTTAATAATATATAGACATAAATATTAAATTATTTGTTAAACCAAATAAATTAAACTGATTTTAAATACAAAAATATAATATTTTATAGCTAATAAAATAATTAGAGGGATGCCTTGCGGCACTATTTTTCAAAATTACAGAATTATAATATTCTAAATATGTTATTTTATTTTATTTTAAAAATAATTAAGATTTATAAATTCTCACGTTTTAAAAAACCTATATAAAAAAGTAACAAAATAAAAATAAATTTAAAATATAAAGAAAAGTAATTATTAAAATATGAATTTATAAAAAAAATATAAAATTTTAAAAGTTTATTAATTAGTACCTAATTTAATTAAATTATTAAAAAAAAATTATGATGTCTTGATCCTGCCATTGAGAAGATCCTAGACTAAATTTTCTCTTTTTAATAATATATTGATATATAGATAACTTTAAATTGTATATTAGTTATTACAAAATAAATAACTAATATTTTCTTAATTAAATTAAAATTTTATTTTTATAAATCATTTAATATATGAAATTAAATTTTTTATATCTTTCAAATAATATTACAGTAAAAATACTATTTGGCCATATGCTTTCTTTCTTTTGTCCTTTTTCCGATTTTCAGTTTTCACCTTTGCAATCTCCATTTCTTCCGCGTTAACCGAAGAAGAAAAAAGAAAGATCTTGAATGCCATCTGCTCAAAGCTTTTAGATGAACAACATGCGTGATTCGAAATTAGAGCAATGAAACGGTGGAAATCTATAGCATTCCATGGAGGAGGTAAATGGTGGGTTGATCAAGTTGATGTGTTGTGTTAAGAATTCCGATTGGGGCCGCATTGGTCGGGAATCTACTGTTGCACGTCTCTATTATCGAAATACTGGAATCAGTATTGATCACAACCAGCCCTATGCTGAATTTTGGATGGGCACACACGAATCCGGCCCTTCCTATGTTGGCCACACAAAATATCTGACATTGAAGGATTGGATTGAAAGAAACCCTAGTGTTCTTGGAGAAATCGTTGTGAACAAGTGGGGTACCAATTTTCCCTTTCTCTTCAAGGTTGGTTTCATTTGTTTTTAAAATTTAAAATATTATTAAACAAAGTACTACATTTAGAATTTTCGTTTACATAGTTTGGATCCCAAAAAAGTGGAAAGTGAAACATAAAAACTGGGACAGAGGAGTACACATGGAGTATTTTTTCGTTTACATAGTGTAGCTTTGATACCTCCCTAATTGTTCAAGTTTTAGATATCACCCTTATTCTTGTACAATGAAACCATTGTACTCCACCTCCATTCGTCGGGCATTTTTGCAGTCTTAAAAGTAACATTAAACAATCCAGTCAACCACTCCATACCTGCTGCCAGAATCCCATCGGGTCTGGTCGCTCTGCCCCTAGTCATAATGCATAAAAACTACTAGAGTGACTCCAATTATGACCTTTGATATTGACATTGTCTGCAGCTGACAAAATCTAGATAAGAAGACAATTCAGAATAATTTTCTTACATTTTAAATGAGTGCAAGTCGTATATGCATGTTTGTCTGTATGGCTAAATAGGTTTCTAACATTTCTTTTGTCTTTAGGTATTATCTGTTGCCAAAGCTTTGTCCATACAGGCCCATCCAGACAAGGATTTGGCCACTAAACTGCATAAAGAACAGCCTTCTGCTTACATGGATGACAATCACAAACCTGAGATGGCTTTGGCTCTGACGCAATTTGAAGCTTTATGTGGGTTTGTCAGTCTTGAGGTACTCGAGGACTTAGGGTTTATGTTAGCCTAGTTAATATTTGGAGTATTGATCGACTTTCTTACTTCCAAATGATGCACATTTCAGGTGCATAAAAATTACTATTCCTTAAAACTGATGCTGGTAGAAGCACTTTTATGTAATAATCTGGAGCCCCTAAGATTATTTCAAATGGCAAAGGTTATGGGCCTTGTAACTTAGACAAGTTCGAGCTATGTGCCATGCAAACTAAGCCTAGTATTTAAGTAGAGAAGGGTAAAGAGGCAGGTCCATTATCCTGAGTTTCAAGGGCTAGGTGCGTCCTAAGGGTTGGCCCATGACGAATTCCTTAGTCATTCAAAAAGCGTATGTGGTGCAGTTGAGAGGCTACAGTGCTCATTTTTGACAAACAATAAGATAATAAGATCACTCGACTGCTGCTATGTACACATACCGTCTCATTGGAAATTTGATATTTTGTCCGTCTTTTCTTCATTGGTAATATCATGAGCGTGAACTAGTCCTATTAAAACAATTATTGTGAATTGTTTAAAAGTAGATGTTTGTTTTGTTTTGTACTATTTAACTATTTCCTTCAAAAAAAATAATAGTATGAATTTGAGCTTGTGGTTCCTCCCCTGACAATCAGATGTCAAAATTTTAAACTTAAGAGAGCTTTTTTCGTCCCCACCTTCCTTGTCTAGGTAAAATGAAAGGCTGCTTAGTGAGTTCTCTGGTTAACATGACAAAGTGAAATGAAAGGCTGTTGAGTATTCTGGTTAACACACGTGTTAAGAAACTAGCATAGCTTTTTTTTGTGTGTGTTTGTGTTCAAAAGTTGTGCAATTTATGCAAGACTGCAGGTATGTTTATTCTGGTTGACAAGCTTCTTGTTATGAGAGATCTCATAATGGGTAAGGGCTCATAGAGTTGGATCCAAAGATTTGAAGTTAGCGGGTATGAAGCTGCAATGACAATGAGTAGGAATTTAGTGTAAATGTGTTTTTATTAAAAAAATTCAACTATAAATGCATAGTTCATATCAATTGGCAGGAGTTAATGTTGATCCACCATTGGTAGGAGAGGCAGTGGTATACCTTATTCATGTGGTTGATTTTCTCGATAAACAAAGTTATTGTGCTCCTTGACTTGAGTTGATGGAATAGACTTAAGTTCCATGACTATAACAACTACGTCCCAATTTCAAACAAGTTAATAGAAGTTGTCTATATTTTCTATTGGTATGTAATCTCCGACAAGATTAGGAATGAAGATATATGGAGCAAGGTGGAAATGTCCTTCATGGTGGACAAAATAGGGGAAACGAGGCTGAGATGGTTTGGACATGTGCAGAGGAGAAGCACAGATACCCCAGTGAGAAGGTGTGAAAGGCTGGCAGTGACTGGGCTTAGCAGAGGTAGAGGTAGACCGATAAAGAAATGGGAAAAGGTGATTAGACACGATATGATACATTTTCAACTTACCTAGAGCATGACCCTAAATATGAGAGCAGTGAGGCTCGATGATTAGGGTAGGGTTAGTAGGTAGTCGAGCGATTTTCAGTTGGAGATGATGGTTCTAGTTTAGATCACCTTCTCTATTCCCTCTTCTCCTTACCATTTTTATTATCACTATTATTATTATTATTAGTAGTAGTAGTAGTATCTTATTCTTCAATTTTATTACTATTGTTTATTTTTCTTTGAATATTTACTATTTTTATTGTCAATATTTTTCTTTTCTTCAATATTTTCATCATAGCTTTTTTGCTCTCGTATTTTTCAAATCTGTTTAGAAAAATGTTTCTCTTGAGCCAAGGGTCTATCTAAAACAACCTCTTTATCCCACCAAAGGTAGGGTGAAATTTGTGTATATTCCACCGTCTCCAGGTAGGGATATGTTGTTGTATATAAATCTCTGACGAGACGAAAAAGACTCCTAGAACACACAGGACCTTAAGTGTATTAGTAGCAGTACATGATTATTTTTTTGATTGTGATAACAAGTATATTGAATTTTTTCCAGGAGCTCAAAGTGATTGTTCGTACTACACCTGAGATTGTGGAAGTAATTGGTAATGTAAAGGCAGAGCAAGTCTTAGACTTGAATGAGGATGATGGAAAGGAGGATATTAGATTAATACTACAATCAGTATTTACTGACATAATGACTGTTCCCAAGGACGTGATTGCTGAAGTGTTAGCCAAGCTGATTAGTCGCCTAAACTTTGAAGACCAGGTAACCCAAATTGATATGTGATCAAGTGAAAGTCATAATTTTTTGTAGTACTTGGGCATCAGTTGGATGCGTCCTTTTGTTCTTCTGTGTGGTCATAAGTTGTTCATTTGGACAGTAGTTCTCTTAGGTTTTGGAACTGTTTGGTCTTTATTGTCATACTTATGTGTTTGTGTCTTAGACCAATCTCTTAACGTAAAGATTTGGTTGCATGCCTCTACTAACTTACATTTAGGCTCTTTAGATTGGAGGAATGTGGATTGCACTGGCAGAGGATGTAAAATAATTTCATTTCTGAAGAATTCAAGGGATTAGCGTATCAAAAGGTTTTATATATTTGGTATGGGATTTTTGGATCTTAATACTATAGTTTATCTATCTTATTTATGTTCATTCACAAAAAAGAAAAGAGAAGAAATTTGTTATCTTACACATCACTTTGTATAGTTTAGCTGAAACGGAATTGGTATAAATTCCATCAATTTGCTTTTGTTGTGCAATTTTCTGCTAAGGATCTAATTTGCTTGCACATGATTTGCATCTCAGTTGCTATACTTATCCTTGCTATGTGAATGATTCAGTTTTCCTTTGTTTCTCATCATGGTTGAATCTTGGACGTGTCAAAAGTTTTTTTTTTTTTAATTCGCGGAAGTGACTCTTGACTGTATCCGCTGCATCAAGTCCCATCATTTTTTAAAAGATGGGAGACACATTGTTGTGAGTTTCTATAACTTCTGTTGATACATGATTCTTATGTGAATTATGTGGTCGTGCGGAACTGCTTATGGTCTCCTTTTGCATATTAGCTGTAACTCTTGCTGCTTAAATTCAGTTTTCTGATTGTCTCTTATTTTTACGAATCTGTGCATTCATCTTTCATGTTTGTAGGCAAGGCATCTAACCGACAAAGAACAACTTATTCTACAACTTGAGAAGCAGTATCCAGCTGATGTTGGTGTCTTAGCTGCATACTTGTTAAATTATGTGAAGCTCAACCCTGGCGAAGCTTTATATTTAGGCTCAAATGAACCTCATGCATATTTATATGGTGAATCTGTTGAATGCATGGCAAATTCAGATAATGTGATACGTGCTGGTCTGACTCCAAAGCAACGAGATGTTAAGATACTTTGTTCAATGCTCACATACAAACAGGTATTGTCAGACACCATTACGTTTTTTACTTCCTTAGATCCAGATTTTATGAGGAATTGCTGTCTATAGGTGTTTAAGTCATGTGTCTTTTCACCATTGCGAAGATTGCATAGTGTTATCGCGGATTTATTCTCTTAAATGAAATGCATGAGTTGAGCGTCTCTTTACCTATATAAATCTGAATCAATTTTTCTGTTACAGGGTTTTCCTGAAATTCTGAAGGGTACTGTGGTTAATCCCTACACAAAGAGATACCTCCCTCCTTTTGATGAATTTGAGGTGGACCGTTGCATTCTTCCCCAAAACTCAACTACTGTATTTCCTTCAATTCCTGGTCCTTCCATTTTTTTGGTCGTGGAGGGAGAGGGAACGATGACGACATCATCGGACAAAGTAGTTGCTGAAGGTGATGTCTTATTTGCATCTGCAAACACCAGTGTTACTGTTGCAACCTTGTCTGGTTTGCATCTATATAGAGCAGGAGTTAGCAGCAGGTTGTTTGAGTTGCATAAATAGTGTATTTTAATTCTAAGGATTGATTCAAATACCAGGAATATACACGGATAAATTTGTTGAGGCAAAGTGATAGCAGTGGTAAATGAATTCTTCTCCCAATTTTTTTGACATTTACATGAAAATGACTCCTTTTTTAAAAAAAAGAGTTAAAAGAGTAAAAACCGCATCTTAACTATCACGAGTTTCATACTTCAACTATTCATTGTGCTATTTACTTATCACTTTTTTGTTATGGATTTCATACCGCAACTATCACACCTTTGTATTAAAATATAGCTGATGTTGAGTTAGCATACACATGCCTATTGTCGATTGGTTGAATAAATATTTGGCCAACTCAACATTAAGGTGTATTTTGATACAAAAGGAGTGATGTTGTGGGCAAAGAAAACAATAGATAGTTCGGGTAAAAAAATAAAAGTTTTGATGTATCAAATTTTATTTTATGTCGACAACTTTCAAAAAAAATTATATTATTAATATATTTCAAGAATATTATACTGGATATTTGAACAATGTTAATATTCCATCAATTAAGTATGCAAATTGTACGTATAATATCATACCAAACAAAATAATTATACATACTTATTATTTAAATATGTCCAATATATTTACTATTATTTTCCTAAATATATTTATTTTATATTTTTAGAACATAGATAAATATATTTGATTTATTCTTAATACTATAATTCGTTAAATATGATTTATAGTGGATTGAAGATGAATGAGATTTTGGGATAATTTGTTAGAATGAGATGGATATGAGTACTCGTCTTTCAAACGTTATGGAAAACTTTTGGCACGATAATAATAGGAAGAAAATTATTGTATTGCAACAATCATAAAATACTGACAAAGCAGTTGCAATAAGTACTTCACGACTTCTACTCCTACAAAATAATAACTGATTTGATGTCCAATCTCCCTCCACATATATTCCTCAAACTTAAAATAGAACAACATTGATATGATACACACAAGGAAAAAAAGTTACTTCTGCTATTTATTGGCTAACATCACAAATCCAGGCACAGCTCTACTTTTAGCAAATAACTTCATGGAGATTACTGGTCACTTCCAACCTCTATTGAAACACACGCAAAATATCATGACCCCAGATAGGTGATTAATAACAATGTTACATGCAACATCTTACCAACCATGCTGTTAAACCTAAATCAACAAATTATGCACAAAAAATTAACTGCTTATGATGAAGACCAAAAAAAAACACACGAACAAAAAGCTACTCAGTTTTAAATACATTGCCGGAGATTGAAAACATGCACATTCGTGATACCACTAATTCCCGGTGAAGCAACTAAGTATCGGGTCCAACAAAACAGAAAAGTCGAGCCACTTCGCTTAACTATTAAAACACTTGTACATCATTGCTTCACTTCCTAGCAAGGACAGTTCATGATCTGCGCAGTTTGAACTCATCTTAGTTCCTCTGTGTTGAATTATTCCATGCTTCCTGTTGTCAAATTTCAGAATCTCATTTAGAACAGCAGCACTGATGGTTCCTAAGCATATTACACCATATGACAGATAACAGTACTTACTCCACACTAGAAAACACAATACCAAACTGAGACATATGCTAATAATTGGCACATTCAAAATGTAGTACCAGATTTTGTGAAACATGACTGTATATGCTACAAACATAGACTGCTCATTCACTTCTTTCCTCTTCTTCTTTTTTTTTTTGGGTGGGGGTGGGGGGCTGGATTCAGTTGGTACAAAAGGAAAAGTTGTAGTAGCTACTTTGGTACAAAAGGATAAGTTTGTAGTAAGTCTCGGGCAGAAATGCTAGATAAGGCTGCGTACAATAAACCCTTGTGGTCGGGCCCTTCCCCAGACCCTGCGCATAGCGGGAGCTTTAGTGCACCGGGCTTACCCTATCACCGATCACTTCTACCGTGCTTCCATACTTTCTTTTAATTTGTCCCCCTAATCATATAAAGGAGAAATTTTTTGGTATACAACAAAATTTGAACCCTTCCACTCAAAGATTTCAGCTGAATTAATTATACAGATTCCATTATCCCTCCATAAGGATGATGCGGACAATGATATATACAGGCACTAGATTCATTTACTGTAAAATTCTTAAAAACATACAAGCCAAAATTATTCAGTTTTTGCCAACAGTACATGGCAATGGCAAGGGCAACAGTACATGTTTAGTTTGAACTGCCAAGCAAGCTAAGCATTTGTCTTGACTTAATTAGATGGACTCCCTAGGAGATGCCATTTAAATTATAAAGAGGAATAACTTTTATGAGTGGAACTGCTCCCCAACCTTTCTGAGAAGTCAATCTGCTTCTCTTTCTTCTATGAAATCCTTGAGATCTATTCCTATCCAAATTGAGCAGCTAACACTTATCTCTACTCTCCTCCCTGACCAGAGTCCCTGCCTCAACATTTCTCAGGTGAAAAGAACATCTTGTGCTTACCCTTAAAAACCTTTTTCCCTTCGTTGATTTTTCTGTTGAAGTCAATTGCTATTACTCTATTTCATATGGAAGTTTCTGAAAATACGGGTTGATTTTTGTTCAAATCAAGCTTTGACTTCTCTTCTTCAGTATAATGGTTATTCAAATTCATTTTGTTTGTCAAACAGCAATTTTAAATTTTACATTTGAGTTCCCTGGACCCTGCGCATAAACGGGACCATTGGTGCACCGGACTGCTCTTTTATTTGAGTTCGCCAGAGACAAAATACTCTCTTATATGCAAGCAAAAAAAATATCTTGAGCTGTAATAGCTAAATCTGACCACTTATTATAAAATTGAAATCTCCTATTGATATCTTTATATCTCAACTGTTTCAGTCACCCTTTATAAACAATGCTGAAAGTGCAGTCATTATATACGGTTAACCAAAATATCATAATAACACCTTGGGAAAGAATAAAATTGCATTAGCAGAGCATTTTATTGGGTTAAAATTTGAAGCATCATTTATGATATGGATCACTAGTTGAATCCATATAAATTATCAAATTTATTCGACTTGGATTTATGATGCATTGTTAGTGCACCTAGTATATTAAGTGATTTTCTTTCACAAATATCGAATTTTAATCATTTCAAACTTTAACCAAACAATTGATTATTTATTTATTTATTTTGAAATTGGTAAGGTTAACAATTGAATATGAAACTCCTAAAATCTTTTTTTTCCATAAAAAATGGTGAAGTCTCTGAAGGATAAAAGAAAAATGGCTCACTACAAGGCCAACACATTTTTAGAGCCCTTATTATGCTCCCTTATAGTTTATTCCATTAAAGGGCTATTTGTTGGATCAATAGTAAAGATAATCCCTCCATAAGATTTCACATAAATAATAGAATGTTTCGTTGGATGCTGAAATTAATGCAGTGTTTAGTTAGCCTAATAACGAAGAGCAGTCCCCGCATAACTAATGTAGTGTTTGATTTGTAGAATTAAACTTGATACCAACATAAGTTATGAGGGAATGCATATATTAATTTATGTGTGATATAATATGGAATAACAATATGTATCAACAATACATTGTTGTATAAAGATCATCTAAAGACAAAATGCTCTTAAAGTAGCTAATCTTTGCACAACATTTTATGTATTATTATTCCCGCTTAACCACCCCTACTTTATTAATTACAGCATACACAAACAACTAATACGCCAACCAAATTAACATATAAATGTCAGCAATGAGGATTAAAATATGAACTTCATTACTTGATAAACATATATACATACCTTGAGAAGATCAAAAACCTTCTCAGCAATATACTTCTGCCGAACTGTGGCCCCTTTTTGTTGAACTTTGTCTGGGTGGACACATAAAGTTGCCTTGTGATAAATTTTTTTGACAGATGTAGAAGTGATCAAATCAGTCAATGAAACTGGCTGCCAACCGCATTCAGGCCACAATACCTGCACAGCATTTAATAGTTGCAAAGGCTTACTTCAAGACACTTGATACAACAGCTTTAACATTGCAAAAACTATGGTCATAACTATGCAAACCTTGCAACCCATTCACAGTTGTAAGGAGAAAATCTACAGCAATTTTACCCAGCTATATTCCATTTTTACCAAACATGAATCCAAGTGTGGATTATGGATCGAGTCAAAGTAAACTGAAGATGTATCTAAACTGGCTTGATAGAAAACAGTAAACTCAGATCCCATTATGTCTTGACAGTTCTCTAACAGGTCTAATATGTCTTTCAAGATTCGCTAGTTACATACATGTTGTAGTGACGACAGCAACGCCCGGAGATTTCCTTCCTTTCCAGTAGCCCAACGTTTTATATCATAGTTCAGTGTGTCAGCAAGCCTCTGCAGTAAGCAGTTTGTTCAAAATCAAAGGGAATAATATATACAGAATGTTCGAGCAGGCTTAATGTGTGGTCTCATTATAGATCAAAAAATAAAGAAAACCAGAGACAGGGAGATGAGAGAAAGCCAGAAGGAAAGTGAGGGAGGACAACTTCCACGGCCCACACCCAATCATCTTCTTTACTTTTGCTTTCTTCCCCAGAAGAATTCATGCAACCTGTGAAAATAAGTTATTGACAGCTCTATGCAATCAGCAGAAACTTACATGCTTCTCTTCCTGCTCATTCTGAGACTGAAGATCACGCTGAGTCTTCTCAGCCAAAGCCTTAGCCTGCTCGCATAAAGGAAAAGAATCAGATGAGGTAAAAAATAATCAATGCAACTTCGCTTCAAACTAACACCTAGGAATAACATTCCCATTCTTTTATATATGCCCTGGAAGCATTCTGAGATACAAAATAATAACTGGACTAGAAGTCAGATTTGCCGTCACCAAAACTTCAGGATTTGAGATATGAATAGAAGTACGGTTACGGACTTACTGGTTCTTAGGTGCAGCTAAGATTTTTATTCAACTCCTAAAACATAGAGTTGTTAAAAATGCAGCAACAAATATTGAGAAGACTAAAGCAATTGATTACACTCCACTTGAATTTCTCTAATTGAGCTCATTTCGTTACTTGTCTATTTCAATTTTAAATGGTTTTTTATTTTCCTCAACTCAAAATGCAGACCCTGGACTTCTTTCCATAAAGCAAAATGGACTTCCTAGAGCCTTTTGTGGCTTCTAAAGCCTAAACCAAACAAGATATATGTTAGAATAGGAGTAGGAATAACAATAGTATATATAATCCTATTTGGAAAAGGATTGTATTATAGTATCCTAGTTGGA
>JBCEWC010020282.1:0-11003 GCA_038996855.1 Solanum aculeatissimum
AAGGAGTGCACGTAGCCAAAGAGTAATATAACAAGATGCTATGCCATGATGCATGAGATGCAATCCTATGATCAATAAATAGCGGGGATGTAACCTATACCAAAAATATTGGTGTCCCGAGTGAGCCACTACCCAGATTCGGACTACTTTCCAAGTAGTACCCTAGTCAACCCTTGAAAAAAAGGGATACAATACAAGTCATCCCATCTAGGGAGAAATCCCATGGTGGCACATGGTTTAACGGAATGGGCAGGGCCCATAGGGATGACCCACTTATGACCCAATCCCTCGGTGCTAAGTCTCATCCCATGGGAATACGTATATATACATGCAACTTCAAATCGAAAGACTTACATTCTTTTAAAAACCATGCATCATTTGTCAAAACCATTGATCAAACATCATGTTCATGCTTAGGCCAAAGGCCATCAAGAGTTTCCAAAACATTTCATGATCATTCCATGTCGATGCAATAAGAGTAGCCCATCTGCATAACTTATCATATCAAGCATTCAAAACATATCATGGTGGTGCAACCACCCAAGTATGCTCAAAGACCCATGGCAAGAGACTATGTGATCACAAGCCGTACATATCATTCAAAACATGAGTTTCATCAAGAGTTTCAACATACCAATAATCCATGCATATGCCATGAATGAGGAACAAGAACATGGGTAATGGAATTCAAACTTAATTTCACAATTTGAAAGGTAATTCATCATAAATCATGTGAAAACTCATAATTAAAGCATAATGTAAATTACCCATGCTTATTTAATTTATAAAGGTACATGAAATTTGATTCTTCAAGAGTTTCCATGAACATTCATAAAATTTAAGCTTAAAACATGATTAAATCACCTAAAATCTATAGCACATAATCCCAATCAACTATTTTCTTCAAAATTAGAAGAAGCCATAACTTGAACAAATCATAAAATCAATAATTAAAGGTTAGGGTTCTTGGGTCTTCAAGGAAGGAAGAAAATCCTTGAATCAAATCCCACATACCTTATAATAACCAAAGTAATTGAAGATTCAAGTGAGCAAGGTTATCTTTCCCAAATTTCTTCAAGCTTCAACAATGGAGGTCAAGTGAAATTTAGGATTCTTCAAAATGAGGAACAAGATCATGGGTAATGGAATTCAAACTTAATTTCACAATTTGAAAGGTAATTCATCATAAATCATGTGAAAATCCATAATTAAAGCATAATGCAAATTACCCATGCTTAATTAAATCATAAAGGTACATGCAATTTGATTCTTCAAGAGTTTCCATGAACATTCATAAAATTTAAGCTTAAAACATGATTAAAAATCACCTAAAATCTACAACACATAATCCCAATCAACTATTTACTTCAAAATTAGAAGAAGCCATAACTTGAAGAAATCTTAAAATCAAAAATTAAAGGTTAGGGTTCTTGGGTCTTCAAGGATGGAAGAAAATCCTTGAATCAAATGCCACATACCTTACATTAACCAAAGGAATTGAAGATTCAAGTGAGCAAGGTTATCTTCCCCAAATTTCTTCAAGCTTCAACAATGAAGATCAAGTGAAATTTAGGATTCTTCAAAGTGTAAATAGGAGACTTAGAATGGTTGAGTAAGGGTTTGGGTTAGGTTAATGAGGTTTAGGGGACTTTAGGAAGCCTAAAAGGGGCCAAGGTATTAATTAAATCACAAAAATACCTTTAATGAAACGGACACTTAACTGTAAAATAGTGCCAAACGGTGGAGCTACAGTGGTCTTATAACCCTCACACGGTCCGTACAAGAGGTCGTGTACCTTGCCGTAGCCAAATCCTCAACGCAAACTCTCGGAGGACTTTCTAGACCACTTGACGAGAGGATTCATGGGCCATGTGGCTTCACACAAACTGTGTACTAGTCCGTGAAGACACACTTGTCCCAATAATAAACCCCACAACATGGAAAGCCCACTTCCCCACTCAACGGCCACCCACACAGACCGTTTGACGTCTCACGGGCCGTGGGGTGGTCCGTGAGCTATGAATTGGTTCATGGGGTGGGTCCTGCCCACCCAAACCTCACTGGAACATGGCACGGACCCCCACACGTACCGTGGACCCTCACACGGTCCGTGGTTTTTGCCTTGGCCCATTTCCAGGGTCTATTTCCAACGTCTTTCATATTTCAGGGAGTCTCACTATTTTGGCCATAACTTCCTAATACAAACTCCAAATCAGGTGAAACCAGTTGCGTTGTGAAGCTAACTCAAAGATCTTCAATGTGATATGTAGAAGCCCACATGTTTAAACCCTCATCAAAAGTTATGTTACCTCAAATTTCCCTGTCCAAATGGCCTTTCTAGGCCACCAAATGATCCGTTTTGCGTTCGGCCACTTAAACTCAACCCGTGGCTACCAAAACTCAACCACGACCAGTATAGCATCATACAAGACCAACCATAAGGAGTTTTCAAAAAAATTTGGGTCGTTACATGAAATTACAACAATCAACTTAGTATTCATGAAAAAGCATGGTAAACATTGCATTACATCATTCGAGACAAAATACATAAAAATGCATCATAAAAAGTCATTAAAGTCATAGGCATGCAACTTGATATTTTCAATAACTTAAACAAAAGGTAAAGGATTGATTAAGGGACTTTATGTATGGAAGATACCCACAAATCAAACTCGCATACCTTTGATCGACCTTAAGGAAAGGCTTAAAGCGGTTGAAGAGGGGAATCCTTGGAAGCAAAAACCCTAACCTTGCCTTGAGTGCTCTTGCCTTATATGCCTTGGAGAAATTATAGAGAATTAGAGTGGAGTGAGTGTGAGAGTTTTGAGAGGGTTTAGGTTTGATAACGGAGGCCGAAAGTTCAATAAGCGACGTAGTTTTAAGTCTACGGTACATTGAATGGACAAAATTTCCCTTCATTTAAACTATAGGTGATCAGGCCCAAATTAAACCTCTTAATTAACGTATAAATAGTCACTATTCAAATATAGAACCTAACAACAGGTAGGGTCGATCCATTAGGAATATGGTCTAGACTTTGAATAATTAAAGCAACTTGAGAAATTAACCAACTTATTTTCAAAGGAGGGATTTTATAATGAAAATGTGATAAGTAAAACCTATTCTAAGAACAATTAGTATGCAAGTATTATGAAGCCGGTAAGAGAAGATAACTAGGGTATTATGTCCCCCATGAATTCCTAATGCAGTATAACGTCATAATTGTAATAGTGTCTAGTGTGTAGCATACAGAACTAGTAAGTTTTGTTCATCAAAGTTCTTGGTCCGATAAATAGATAAATTTCACCATGCAACTGTGTCTGTCTACGGGTGTTGCATTACTAACTCTTATTTTGGTACCAGTTTAGCTATCCCTTGGTTCATTCAATCTAATTAGATGAGTGTAATCACATCAAATCCTATTATTTATCTCTTTTCCCATTCATTTCCCCCTTGGTTCGTCAAGTAAGAATAACGCGAGTTATAACATTTGCAACCATCAAAAAGCAATCAAAACAAAGGGATAAATAATAAATGCTTGCACACTTTCTAAGGATTACAAATTATTCAGTTTTTATTTTGTTACTTTTTCATAGTTCCCAGAACCCTAGTTATGGATTTAGCTACTCATGTTCATTGTAGATGCTGAAATCATGTTTAATGTTTGCATAATTAAATACTTAAAATAAAGAATTCAAAATTGAAAAATCCAAAATCTCCACTTGAATTGCAACATGAAAATCCAAAATAAGAACAAGATATTTTTGTCACTCAAAACATTAAGAACAAACTCAAAAACTAAGTTAATATGTTTTGTACTAGTCTACATGTCTAAAAATAAATAAAAACTCTATTTATACACATAAAAAACCAAATCCAAAATGGACAAGAAAAACTAGATTTGAACCTGATCACCCACTTGTGGCTCATAGATCAAACAATGGCCTATAGGTTGTCACGTACAAAGCCAAAAAGCTGCAAAACTTAGTAGTTCTCACGAAAACACCCTGAATCTTATAATCAAGTCAAAACAACACAAACACACATCAAATCTACTAAAAATGCTAGAAACACACAAAATACAAAGTTTAAAGCATCAAAAGTATAGTATTTTAGCGGCATATCAACACCAACAACATAAAACTATTGCTTGTCCTCATGCGACAGACTCAATCTTACATAAGCAGCAGAATAGATATACAAACATCAATCACATGGCATATATCATATCTCAGTCAATAATAGATACCCACATGAACCTTCATTTCATACATAAGACATTTATCAAGAAAAATCATGTGTATCAATAAATGACAGAGTATTTTGATAGTCAAGGAAATGTACATAAGCAACAATCACTATAATAGTCTAAAATCAACAATGGTATTCAAGTGCCCTCACAAAAAAAGAAGTCTCATTTCTCATATGATGATATACTTTTATTCAATTCCATGGAATAAGTAAATACAATCACACTCACAAAGATATTCAAATACCACATACAATACCATAGGCTTACCCCTTTACTCTAAATGGTGACATTTCACTAGTTAAACTAGGATCACTATGTCACGACCCGAGCCTAGGACCTCAAAGTTACATGGCGAATGGGAACCTGAGAGTTTCCAAACAAGCCTCACAGCATCCAAAAATACATCATTAGTTCAAAAGCGCATAATTAAACAACAAACACATAGTTATAAAGGGAAATAGCCCTTTGGACTCAAGCTATGTGGATGTCATCAGGAAAGAGAGCTAAATGAATTCACGTAGGAAATAGAAATGAAGTTCTAAGGGGAGGGTAAGTATGAGTCACTCTATAGGGATAGAGACGACTTAGGACTTTTAACATTTCCACATTTCATCATAAACATATTGTCATAGCACCAACAACATAAGATAGGCATAACCATAGTCTCCATAAGCAATAAGCATCACACATAACAAGCTCGTACATAGAGTTCATATGATGTCCAACAATACTTCTACTTCATAGAATAGGTCAGGGGCTAAGATGAGTCATGGGCCCACCCTCAAAGTAAAGACGAAAAATAAATATGACATGATGGGTAGATTGTAACAACCCAAAATTTTTTGAAAGGTCCTTATGGTTGGTCTTATATGATGTACTACTTGTCATGGTTGATTTTTTGTGGCCACGGGTTGAGTTTACGTGGCCGAATGCAAAATGGGTCTGTTAGTGGCCTAGAGAGACCGTTTGGACAGTGCACTTTAAACTATCATAACTTTTGATTCGTATAAAAGAGTGTGATCTAATATCAATCAAATTGAAACTCTTTGAGATATATTTGCAACACAACTAGTTTCACTCGATTCGGAGTTCGAATGAGCGAGTTATGGACCAAACAGTGGGACTGCCTGAAATTCAGAAGACATTGGAGATAGGCTCTGAAAAGTGGCTAAGGATAGGCCCACGGTCCGTGAAACTTGTCACGTTCCATCAGGGGTGTCGTGGAGTGTTCCAGTGCTAGGGGTGGCCATGAATCACCCCATAAGACAAGTTATAATCCACGGACCACTAAACGGTCTGTGTGCACTTGGACAGTCTGTGTACTGTCTCGTCAAGGGGGAAAATGGCTTGGCCAGGATGTGGTTGGACTAGTAGGCTAAAGTAAGGTTCACAGCACCATGATACGGCCAGTCAACCTCTAAACGGTCTGTCAAAGTGCTCGTCAAGTGGTCCTGAAAATCTGCCGAGAGTTCGCATGGAAAATTGTCTAAGTGTCATTTGATGGAAGGGTGAGACGGTCCATGTGACACTTTGACGGCACTGTATCAGCCGTGTGGTACTGTGTACAGTTAAAAGCTCCATTTTATTAATGGTAATTTTATGATTTAACATTTCCCTAAGCCCCTTTTAGGTATCCTAAGGTCTCCTAAACCCCTAAATCATTCCCGAAACCCTCATTCATCCATTCAAACTCTCCTACACTCACTTTGGAAATTCTAAAACCCTCTTGGCCACCATTGGAGAAATCTTGAAGAATTTGGGGAAAAGAACCTTGACCAAGTTTGACCTTGCAATTTGTTGGTGAAATTAAGGTATGTGGGACTTGATTTAAGGATCCTCTTTCATCCTTGAAAACCCTCTAAACCGTAACTCTTTAAATTTGATTTTAAGCTTTCAATTAAGTTATGGTTCTTTCAATATTGTCGTAGATTAGTGTTGGGACTTGAGTGCTGTAGTTTTTAGGTGATTTAAACATGATTTTGATCTTGAATTCATGAATTTACATTGAAACCCTTATTGATCAACATGCATGTCCCTTTTCATGATTTAATTAAGCATGGGTAACTTGCATTATGACTTATTTATGGATTTCTACATGTTTTAAGATGATCTATCTTGCAAATTGTGAAATTAAGTTTGAATTCCATTACCCGTGGTCTTGATCTTTATTCATGGCATATGCATGGTTATTGTTATGATGAAACTTTTGATGAACCTTTGAAATGATAAGTTTTTCTAGGCTTGTGATCACATAGTCTCTCTGTTTTGGCTCTATGAGCATTTCGGGTGCTTGCACCATTTTGATATTGTATTGATGCTTGATATGATAAGTTATGTAGATGAGCTACTCTTACTGCATTGACATGACATGATTATGAAACGTTCTGTAAACTTTTGATAACCTTTGGCTTAAGCATGAACATGATTTGAACAATAGTTATATTTTGACTAAGTATGCATGTTTTGAAAGTGAATGTAAGTCTTCAGATTTAATGATGCATGTATATATACGTATTCCTATGGGATGAGACTTAGTACCGAGGGATTGGGTAGTAAGTGGGTTATCCCAAGGGCTCCACCCTTTCCGTCAAACCATGTGCCACCATGGGTTATCTCCCTAGGTAGGGATTGACTTGTTTTGTATCCCCTTGTTGAAGGGTTGACTAGGGTACTACTTGGCAAGTGGTGAGCCCTCTTGTTCAAGGGAAATAGCCACCGTCTATCTACCACTTTATTTTCATGTATTTACTTTCTATTGACTTGAGGGTGAACTTCAAACTTTTCAAGGCCCCGCTAATCTATGTAGAGGCATTGTTGGACAAATCTATACTCTTGTATGTTTAACTTGTATGTTTAATATTTGGATATGTAATATGATGCTATTTCGCTTGATTTATGATCATGTCCTCTTGTTATGATATTGTCTTGCATGATGAGTATGATGAATGACTATGTTCTATGTGTAAGCATGTTTGTCCCATTCCCGTTATTATCCCCATAGCTTGAGTCCCAAGTCCCAGATTCCTTAGAACTTGCTGGCTATGTGTTTATCTTCGGCGCTTCCGAACCGATGATGTATGTAATGATGCTATAATGTCTTGATCAAGGGTCTTTGGGTCCTCTTTCACCATGTCACATCCAGTCCCCCTATCCGGGTCGTGACATAGATAGAAGGTGGATCTTGCCCTTGGATGTAGAAGGACTTACCACTAGCAATTCACTCAATCCAATATAACCATCAAAAGGTTGATGAAGAAAATCTCTAGTCCCTACATGGTTAGATCATGCAGGAAAAAGTATATGTTAGTACGTTTGAATGTACTAAGTATGTGGGCATGCAAAGCTTATGAACATATTAACCTACACTTTAATATTTGATGACAAGGGAAAATATATATAAAAGGAGATATATAAGAAAGAATATCATAACAATATGCCTTAAATTCATGATGCGTGAATGGAATAATATTTAAATATGCATGGGTCTAACCTCAAGAGACATATAAGATCAAGTGAGTTGTTACTTAGAATCTTAGTGTTTAACCTACACCAGAGAAAAGGGTAGGCTACTTGCAAAAGGTAGCCCCCATCCCTAATAAAAGGGGAATAAACCATCCCTAAAAAGGGGAATAAACCTATATTAGTAGGTAATTATGAGAAAGGAGACTTTACTTAAGGACCCCTTGGGTCAAGCCCCCACTTGAAATATCATTCAGTGCAAAGTCAACATCCCACTCGAATACACATACATATACATGCTTAAAATTGAACATAAGTCTTTCAAATCATAATCACGCACATTTAGGCTTAAAGGCCAAATCATACTTCATAGACATGCATACTTAGGCTTAAAAGCCCAATCATACTTCATGTCATACTTTCATGCTAGGAATAGCTCATTCATACATTTACATGCTGGTGTATACACACCCATAAGTTCTCAAAATCAGATCACATATATTATGTGATCACATGTCATGTTATGACCATACTTGCTTGAAATCATACTCATAATCATAATTCAGTCTTAACCAACATCATAAATCTCACGAAAAATACTTGGTCATGCATGGATATGTCATGAGGAGTGATGAAATTGCTTGGGTATTAGGAATTCACAATTAAAACATAATAATAAAATGAAGTCATAATAAATTCATTATGAAATAAACAATTAAAACATACTTGAAATTATCTATGCATAGATTCATAGATTAAGGGGACATGCATATTTGATTCTTCGTAAAACTCATGTAAATCATAATAATGAGATTGAAATCATTATAAAATCAATAAATAATTTCAGCCCATAGTTCAATTTTAACAAGTTAAAACAAATTTAAGAGACCTATTTGCAAAGTATACTTAGAATTCATGAAATTAAGAAAATAGGAGTTTGGGTCTTAGTGATTGGAGTGGAATCATGAATCAATCACACATACCTTGAACAACTTGAAGAATTAGGATTGATTTGACTTGAATTGAAAACCTTTTTGAAATCCTAGCTTGAATACCCAACACAAGATTTTGAAGAGAAAACTTAGGAATTGCATTCAAGATCTTGAGTGTATAATGAGAGTGAATGAGTGTAAAAAGAGTGAGTATAATATTATTTAGGGTCTTAAAATTTGTACCAAGGTGCTAAAAGACCTTTAAAATAAACAAAAATTATGAAAGGATCATTAATGAAGCACACTTAAAAAGATGTATAGGGGGTCTCGTACAAGAGCACCACAATCCATACAAAGGTTCATGGATCGTACAAAGTGCCCATGAAAAGTCCTATTTTCTAAGATGGTACTCTAATACTTAGAAAAATTTGGAGACAGTACCACACGAGACCCCACGAAGAGTCGTGGTGGGTTGTACGACCCGCATAAGGGTCCTTGGGTGGTTGCCTTAGCCAAATTATTATTTTAAAGGCTAGGGCACCTACCACGAGCTCCCACCCACCCACCCACCCTCTATGGGCAGTGGTGAGGAGCACAAGACATGGGATTTTCCATAGAGGTCCACCAAGCCTAAAAATCTCATTTAAGCCACAAGAAGCCACGAACAAGGCCAAGGTTCTCTCCATGGTTGCCCCCACAACTCGTGAATCTCTCCACGGCTCATGTGAGTTACCCTAGAGGGGCACCTTTGTCTAAACCTCCAAAAATACTATTTTAAGCATCGTTAAGGCCTCTCAAAGTCTGGTTCCTTACATCATCTCCCCCTTGGGAACATTCGTCCCCAAATGAACTAGAACAAAGCTTGAAAGGCATGACTTGAGCATGAAACATTTTAACATAAAAGACATAATGCATTGCTCATCACTTGAAAATCATAAAACCTTAAAACTCATGTCAAAACATAATTTAAACTATTTTCATGCACATATAAGCATAGAATAAGAGTGAAAGAAGTAGGTCCATTTAGAATAGGAAAAACCTAATACCTTATGCTTGAGTAGATTGAAACAAATAGGGGTATCATCTCATTATGTCTAACTCTGCCGCCCATATAGCACTCTCCATATGTGATGCCTCTAAAGCACTTTAACCAAAGCTACATCCTTGTTGTGCCATTTCTCTTGTCTATCAAAAATTTCAATCAAAACCTCTTCATAAGTCGTGTTCTCTTCAACATCAACACCTTCCAAAGGCACAATCAAATTAGGATCACCAATCAACTTCCATAACATTGACACATGGAAAACAGGGTGAATAGAACTTATATCCAAAGGGAAATCCAACCTATAGGCCACCTTGCCAATCCACTCAACTATCTCATAAGGACCTACATACTTGGGACTTTACTTGCCCTTTTTACTGAAATGCATTATACCCTTCATAGGAGAAACTTTTACATACACCCAATCAACGACATAGAACTCAAGATCCCTCTTCCTAACAATCGAATAAGAATTTTGATGAATTTTAGGCATCTTCAACATTTTCCTAATCATCTTCACGTTTTCCATGTCCTCCAACACAAAATCCAGGCTTACGTAATACCTGCAAAATATTAAGAGTTTAATATGCAACATATTAATCATAATTGAATAATAAATTTATAATAATTTAAACCAGTTTACGGTGTAAACACCTTTCAAATAAATTTAAACTAATATCTTGCGAGATTTTCTTCTACATTATCCAAACAACTATAGTACATATACCATGTTAAAATACCGAGATATAAAACTTATTAGCTTTTGGTTCATGCAATCGTCTCAAAATAATTGATAATTTAATATAAAAGCAAGTTTGTTGCCTTCAAGCTAACTAAACAAGCTAAAACATTAAGTTACAAACCGCAGTTTCATAAGTTACACTAGCGTTCCAAATATACATATCCATATGCAGCATGAGAATCATGAAAATGTCCCAAAACTACTACGATATATATATATGTCTAGATGCAAATGTGATCTTCTGAAACTCCAAAAATGCATCTTCAATGTCCATCCTCAAGCATCATATCGGGTATTCCATACGATAGAAACAACTATCGCTAAGTATAAAGCTTAGTGGTGTAAAAGCTACAAATTGGAACCTTTAGATTTCTCAATTTACCCTTCTCAAGTCAAGGCAATACAATTGCAATATAATAAATAGACCACATGAGCAGATAGATGAAAAATATCAAGTATGATATTTAGAGGCCTAAATGTGAAGAGTTCCTGGAAGCAGTTTTCCTTTTTACAACATAGTCAACTAACAAGTTTCGCCCAATATGTATGTCATGCCTTCACACCAAACATAATCAA
>JBCEWC010020283.1:0-11003 GCA_038996855.1 Solanum aculeatissimum
AATGTAACTGAATATGTGAGAGGTAGAATTTAATTATTTTATTCTAAGTATCTGAATATGAGAGATAAATTAAAAAATGAGGGATTTGTGTAATTTTTTTATATGGTAGGGAATATAAGAGATTTAGGTAAAATAGGTTGTGTATTTTTATAATTTTTTCAAAATTATATAGGGAGAACAACACTACATTGATAACTTGGACTCTCCCAGCATACAGTTGCTTGGCATAGCTATATTTTCTTCTGTCTGTAATCTTCTCCACTAGCTGATGGCATTCAATTTTACTCCACTTCTTTGATGACAGGGGTAGGCCTAGACATCTTATGGGAAGAGTGCCTAGAACAAATTTTGTATCTTCCAGGATCATTTTTTAGCATGTTGTCCTCTATACCAGCTAGAAAAATATTAGACTTGTCCATGTTGGCCACAAGTCCCATAGCTTTGCTAAAATGCTTAAGAGTTTTCACGATTCTTCTTATAGAAAACAAGTTCCCTTTACAGAATATCATCAAGTCATTTGCAAATATGAGGTGGGTCAATCTATTAGTCTTACACATAGGATGGAAGCTAAAATCAGATACCTCACTCATTTTTCCTAGGAGTCTTGTCAGATATTCCATCACTAATACAAGTAAGAATGGTGACATAGGATCTCTCTGTCTAAGCCCTCTTCTTCCTTCAAAATAACTATGATCCTCTCCATTTACTTTGATAGTAAATTTAGTGGAAGTCACACATCTCATCAATAGCTGAGTAAATTATGATAATTAGACAAACATGTGATATGTACTTACATAATACCACTATAGTTTAAACAAATTACAAGTTATAGTTAGGATTTTATTGCAATTTTTTCTCTTGTCTTTCTTCTCTCTTCTCGCCATATATACCAATACATATGTATATCAGTTGCATATATAAAATTATTTGACAATTCTGCAGATATATATATACAATTCATTTCTCTCCACTCTCTATTCTCTCTCGCTCATCTCTCTCCTCCCTCTCTCGATATCACTCGCCTCTCTCCTCCCTCTCCTAATCTTGTTTGCCAAATATACAAATATATATGTATATACACAATTATTTGACTATACACATACAATTTGACAACTGTACATATATAATTCATCTCTCTTGACATCTCGCTCGCCTCTCTCCTCGCTCTCCCAATCTTGTTTGCCAAATATACAAATATATATGTATATCAATTATACATACACAATTATTTGACAGATATATACATACAATTTGACAAATATGCATATACAATTCATCTCTCTTGACATCTCGCTCGCCTCTCTCCTCCTCTCTCGATCTCGCTCGCCTTTCTCCTATAATATGTAGCTATGGATCATAATTTTAGTAAACTATAACTATTTTTCACCTTATTATATTTCAAATATTTACTCACTTTGAAAAAATCTCTTTTTTTTTTTTACTCAATATACATTTAATCTAATTTTTCCCTTCAAAATTCTCTTATAGAACTTTTTGACTCCATTGCTTATCTACACCACTAATGTTTCTTTGGCTCTAGGAAAAATCATCAACTTTTCACATTGAAATTGAACCCCATACTTTTCTTAAATAAAATTTTAAGTCAGGTTTAGTGTAATTTTTATTTGAATCACAAAAAAAATTAATTAATACTTCATAATTATAAATAAATTCCTATTAAAAGTTAAACATAGTGAAATTTGCTATGACATTACAAACTAACTAGTAGGTATTATATGCAGTAAAACATTCAATCATATCGAGTCATACTTAAAAAATTAAAAAAACAACGAAAAAGTATCAAAAATATTCTTCAACATATTTTTTTTACTAAATAAAGTTCATGAATAAATTTGTGAATTATACCATCATTGAAGAACATACATGCTTCAAAGTCATGAACTCAAAGATCACGATAAAAAATCCTAATAATATCAAAGAAGGAAAGTAGATTATCATTATCCTGATAAAAGGGATTTGGAATATGTGGAGCGTCGATAAAATAAAGCATACAAGTGGTTAGATGAACCGCTGCATCTTTAGCCGTTTGAGCCAAATCACCTTGAAAGAGTAAGTTATGAATAAACTCCTGAAAATTTGCTTTCATTAGTACATACTCGTGCAGACACTTTCTGTAAACTTTCTTGAATTCTGGATTTGTTTCATTTGAAGTGACCGTCAGAACCTTCCTGTTAATATTTGTGTAATTCGAATATGCCATCTGAACTACAACATCTTCTAGATTGAACTTAGTTCTTGCAAATTGAGCCACTGGATCATTCCCCAAAACATCAAAGCAAAACTTTGGTATATTTGTTAAATCACAAGCTTTCTTAATTAATGGAGTCATAGCATAAACCTTCAAATTTGCACTAAAAAAATCAACACTAAATAGAAAAATGTAGGGAAGAAAGATGATTAATTTGCTAATTGATTTTCCCATTTTTTTTTGTTTTATCTCACTTGGTTCTATTTTAATTTTTTGTTTGAGATTATAAATATGAGTTGGTTTGATATGTATAATAATAAAATTAATTAGTAATATTTCATGGTATAGAAGTTTTTCCCAAAAAAGAAACTATTTTTATTTTTTACCAATTATAAACTTAAATATCCGATTTTCTTTGAAATATGAAATTATAATAATCTAAATTTTCCTAAATTGTAATAGTCAAACATTTTAAATATGCATTTAATTTTGTACCCAATTTGAGATATCACAAAGATGATACATGCAAATCCTCAGAATGATTCTTTTTCTTTTTAAAAAAAAATTGTCCTAATTGAGAAGATTGATGATCTTACATATAAAAAATTAAAAAATCAAACTATTTTTTTTTTTTTTTACCTATTATAAACTTAAATATTCTATTCTTTTTATGAGATTATAATATTCTAAATTTGCATACATTGTAATTGTCAGCAACTTAAATATTCATCTTATTTTGTTTTTCCTTTGAGATCCCAAAAATAGAATATATACAATTGCTCAAATGATTTTTATAAAAAATTTGTCCTAATTAAGAAGATTGATCTTTTATACAATTTTCATTCAATCATATCTAGTCAGACTTGAGGACTAAAAATAAATTAAAAAGGGTCAAAAATACCTCTGAACATAAAATTTATTAAATTTGATTCATGAATAAACTTATGAATTTGTGAATCATACAAGCATCGAAGAAAATACATTCTTCTAATTCATGATCCTAAAGGTGCGAAATAAATATCCCTAATAAGTTAAAAGAAATAAATGAGATTTTCATTATCATGAGCAAAGAGATTCGAAATATTTGAAAATTGGGTAAAATAACTCATACAATTAAATATATGACTTGATGCATTCTGAGCTGCTTTATCTAAATCAGCTTGGAAGAGTAACGTATGAATCAAGTTCTCCAAATCTGATCTGAATTTCTTTTGTTTGAGATTATAAGTATGAATTGGCTTAATATATAAAAGGTAAAAAATTAATTAATAACATATCATAGTGTAGAAATTTTCTTGATAATATTAACACTATCATTAATGTTTTTACCTTTTACAAAACTTAAATATTTGATTTTATTTTAATATAAGATTATGATAATTTAAATTTGCCCATCTTTTATGTGAAATGTTGACTAACCAACATCACCATTTGAATTGAATATGTCATTAATGAATATAAAATTTGTTTTTTATAAGAATATATCATGAAGACATGGTAACACTTAGTAAAATTATAATATTTTACTCAAATAAAACACATTTTGCTTACAAGATTTGTATCTAAACGTATAACAAAGAGAGTAACACTTGGTAAAATTATACAAAGAACTCTAATTTTCTTTGGAGCATTTGTAGTTGGATTGTGACATAAGTTCATCAAATGCATTTGACAATCTTCTTACAATATTTTTTCAGAATTATCTCTTGAATTTCGAGTTCACATTTTTTTAAAATTTATATTATTCATTTGGTGGATTGTTTTTTAGTTGAAAAAGTTTACAAAAAGGTAACCCATATTTTATTTACATAAAAAATAGTTCAAAATCAGCGCAACTATACAATATAATTTGTCAAAAGTTATAGAAAGTATACACTACTATACAATGTATATTACTTATACGTGAGTTATACACTAAATATACATTATGATACACAAATATATACTAACTATACACGCCCTTACAACGAGGACTATTTTTCTTGTAATTTTTTAAATTTCATATCTCTCGATATAATTTACCCTGAAAAAAAGCATGACGGAAATTGATAAGACTTTACTGACTAAGTAGTTTATAAAGCAAAACATTCAATCATATCTAGTCAAACTTGAGAACTAAAAACAAGTAGGAAAAATGTCAAAAATATCTCTTAACATAAACTTTATTAAATTTGGTTCATGAATAAATTCATGAATTTAATTTGTGAATCATAAAATTATCGAAAAAAATACATTCTTCAAATTCATGATTTCACAGGTGCTAAATAAATATCCCTAATAAGTTCGAAGAAATAAATGTGATTTTCATTATCACGAGCAAAAGGATTTGGAATATTTGAAAATCGGGTAAAATAACCCATACAAGTAAATATATGACGCGATGCATTCTGAGCTGCTCGATCCAAATCACCTTGGATGAGTAAGGTATGAATCAAATTTTCCATATCTGATTTCAGCAGTATATATTGATGGAGACAATTTCTGTAGATTCGCCTAAATTTTAAATTTGTTTCATTCCAAGTGATTGTCAAAACTTTCGTTGCAATCTTTGTGTAGTTTGAATACGCCAAGTCGATTGCGATATCTTCGAGATCGAACTTAGTTGTTGCACATTGAGCCCTTAAATCATTTCTAAAAATATTGTAGCAAAATTTGTGAACACTAGAGAAATCACAAACTATTTGAATTAGCTCATGAGTAACAACACTTGCTCTTAAATTTGCACCAAAGAGATCAACACTTAATAGAAAAATGTAGGGAAGAAGAAAGATTAGTGAGCTTGATAAAGAACCAGAAATTAATCTCCCCATTGTTTTATTTGTTTGTTTGATTGATATGGTTTGGTTTAATATATAAAATGCAAAAAATAATAATTAGTAACAAATCATAGCCTATAAATTTTCTTGAAAATAGAAAACTACTAATGTTTTTACTTATTATAAAACTTAAATATTTGATTTCATCTTAATATAGGATTATGATAATTTAAATTTGATATTGACTCAATTATAACAGTCAACATCTCAATATATATTATTATTAAGGGTAAAAAATATTTGTGAACTATTTGAAATTGAGCAAAAATATCCCTCAGTTAATTTTTTGCTCAAAAATACCCCTCTCTCTAACGGAAATAAAAAAGGGTTAAAAATATTCTGAATTATCAGAAATAAAGCAAAAATACTCCTTTGTTAGATTTTAGTTCAAAAATACACCTCCCTTAAAATTTTGCAGGAAAAAAATATTCCTTTCTCTAATGAAAATGGCACCATGCATGCTATGTGGACAAAAAGTGTCACATGATCAGTCCACATGGAACCCCATTTAGGGACTCAAGAGGTTTTCTCTTTGAATATCAGGTCTGAGACTAACCTTTTCATGTTAAAAGGAACTATCATTTAAATTGCAAACATTTCAAAAAGTTGATATGTAAATGATAACATTGATTCATCCTTGTTATAATTGTTGCCCCTCCAATCAATTTCTCAAGTTCAATAAGATCTAATTCTTCAAAAATTTTGAACCTACGAAGCTTGTATAAAAATTGTTGTGTTCATATTAGCAATATAACACGATAATATAAGTTATTATTTTCCATAGATAATTCAGTTGCAATTATAAATAATTTTTTTTAATATAGTATGAATCTGGACTACTCAAAATCTGATAAAAATGATTTAAAGATGGGTTGAGGTTGAATTTTTAATTGAAGAGGGATATTTTACATAATATCTTTAAAATTTTAATGGAGGGGTATTCTTTAGTCGAAAACTAACGAATGATATTTTTGCTCCATTTCTAATAGTTAAGGGATATTTTTGGTCCTTTTTCATCTCTGTTAGGACGAGGGGTATTTTTGAGCCAGAAAATTAACGAAGGGGTATTTTTAAGCCAAAAATATAACGAAGAGATATTTTTAAGTCAAAACATAACAGAGAAATAT
This sequence comes from Solanum aculeatissimum, assembly GCA_038996855.1. Classification (NCBI taxonomy): domain Eukaryota; kingdom Viridiplantae; phylum Streptophyta; class Magnoliopsida; order Solanales; family Solanaceae; genus Solanum; species Solanum aculeatissimum. The sequence goes on from JBCEWC010020283.1 coordinate 6,153, forward strand.
TTCTACTCCATTTCAAATAATTCAAGGATATTTTTTTACCTTTTTTTCTTATTATTATTATTGAAGAAGATTAATATTATCAATATCTCTAATAAGACCAAGTAAAGATTCCACATTGTCCAATTCCTTAACAAATGGATCAGCAAAAGGAGGTTGATTTTCCCTTTTTTTTTTCTTTTTGGTGAATCTTAATTTCTTTGTTATAAATATGGGTTGGTTTGTTATAATAAAAGGAAGAAATTTAATTAGTGGCATATCTTAGTTTAGAAATTATTAAAAATTACGTTTTTCGAGGTTAACTTGACTAAACTTCAAAGCTAAATTGAAGTAACTAAATTTCATTTTTGAAATTCAGATGGTTGAAAACTATATGAAAAATGTTATAAGTTGCAATCCTTCTCATATTAATATGATGAAAAATACCTCTTAAAATATTGATCAAAATTTATATAATTTGATCTTGATAAGTGAATAGTGATAAGTAAAATAAACACAAAAAGTATTAATGTTTGATACCTTTTTTTAAATAGGGAATTGTAATGATCTAAAATTTCCACACAGTCAAAGTTAAGATATGTTTGATACAAATGTTATTTACCCATAAAAAAGATAGATGCAAGTGTTCATAGTGTATTTTCTCCCAATGGGAACTTAGAAAGTACTCATTCTATTTCAATTTATGATACTTCTTATTTTTCGAGATTCAAATTCTATGAATTTTGACTGACATTTCGTAATGTATTTTTTTATGCTATATGAAATAGAATTAAAAAAATGTTCTTAATTAATAGTTTGGTTCAAAAAATATCCTTGATTTCAATAGTTTGGTCTAAAAATATCTTTATTATTATTGGGAGGGAGGGGGGGGAGGGGTCAAAAATGCTTTTTTTTCAAATAAATATGTTATTTTTTAAAACACATTATTAGTTTCATTCATAAAATAACTCAAATCGGTAAAAAATATATATAAAAATTTGTCGAGATTGGGTTCATGTTTATTAGTCCCTTTAGAGACATTCCTAGAATTGAAACAATACAAGAGAGGGTTCATGTTTATTGTGCTTTTAAAAAAAAAATACTTTAATTTGTTTAGTTCTTTTATTTTCATCTCGAATATTTTGCTTTGTTTAGTTCTTTTGTTTGTATCTCGACTAATTGATCGAGAAATCTATGCCTAAAGAGCTTCGTAAAAGATTAAAAGTCACTTGTAGGTTGTTTCAACTTCTTTTAGATAGGCGATATTTTAAGAAGAAAAAAACAATACTCACGATGGAAAAATCTATGGCAATCCATGATAACTTTATGTGACAACATTTATTTTGATCGAAAAATAACAAATACTAAAAAAATATGACGATTTTATCATAAAGTCATTAAAAATTCATCAAATCATATGGTGGACATGTCTGTAATAAATATTTCGCCACAAAACTAAGATATAAGAAGAAAAAAGTAGATTCTTCTATTTCAATAACCAATATAATTATATTTTGTCACAAAATTAAGATATAAGAAGAAAAGAGTAAATTCTTCTAATTCAAAAATCAATATAATCAAATTAGGGGTATGAAAGAAATATCCCTAATAAGTTCAAGAAAAGAAGCAAGACTATCATTATCCTGAGCAAAAGGGTTCGGAGACGTTGGTGACTGCGTAAATAAAGACATACAAGCAAATAAATGAGTCCGCGCCCCTTCGATTGCTTGACCCATATCACCATTCGTGACCAAAGTATGAACTATGAAATCAAAATCCGATTTCATAAGTAGATAATCATGAAGACACTGCTTGTAAATATGCTTGAACGTTGGATTTATTTCATTTGTAGTGATCGTGAGAACCTTCCTGTGAATCTTTGTGTAGTTCGAATATGCCAATTGAATTGTAACATCTTCGAGATTGAACCTTGTCGTTGCCCTATTTGCCTCGGGATTTTCACCCAATACATTGTAGCAAAAGTCTCTAACTTCACATAAATCACAAACGTTTTTAACAAATTGAGTGATCGCATTTGCTCTTAAACTTGCACAAAATAAAACAATAAAAATTAGTGAAATTGATCTCCCCATTTTTATTTTTTTTGAAATATGATTCTAATTAACTTCTCTATTGGAAAATTATTATAAAGATGGGATTTAGCTCTATATATAGAAAAAAGTGCATTAATTTTCATTGGTTAAATATAAATACTATGTCCTAAATTATCTCTACTAGTTAAAGTGGTAATTATTTTTTGCTCATTAAGCCTTAAATTAAATATTTGATATATTTGTTTGACTGTTGGGAATTGGGATAAAAATTCCTTAATTTGCATCCAGCTTGGTCAAAGTAAACATCTTAATAACTTGGTACGTGTTTTTAAGATATTTTTAGAAGACTAGTCTGGTTGTAAGAAAAATTAAATTTAATTATAAACTTATGAAAAGATAAATAGTTCACTACAAAACTAATTTTAATAAATTATTTATTTATAAAAGTCTATATATTATGGTAAATTAGAATTTTTTTTAGCAGCGATAAAGTATTTTCTTGATTCAAATAAGGAAGAAGTAGAAGTCTATTAAATAAGGAAGATTTATGAGTTCTTATTTTATCATTTATTTCCATATATTTTAAAAGTCAATATTATAAATATAATTAAATAAAAATTTAAAGAAAAATAGTGAAAAGATGATTTTATCTAAAGAAGAGTCTTTTAATGAAAGACAAAAAGTTCAAACAACATTTTTAAGGACTTTCACGCTTTTAATATAGTATAAATATAGATAGATAAATATTGACCTATATATTGACTGTTTACGTCAAATTATGTAAATTTATTAGTCTCTTTATTCCCTTTTAGGTGCTATGTTGAACTTTTTGAGATTCAATTTAACTAACTATCAAAGATGAATTAGGTTATATTAATTCGATATTTTAAAATTAAAATTTAAATATTAAAAATTATACGAAAAGTACTATAACTTGCAAAAAAAAGAAAAATAAATATCAATATGATGTAAAAACACACCTTAAAATGTAAGTTTAAGTTTATATCGTTTGACAAACTTGAAATTCAAAATTTAATTTAATTATGAACTTATGAAAAGACAAATAATTCACTATAAATCTAATTTTAATAAATTATTTATTTATAAAAGTACTATATATTATGGTAAATTAGAATTTTCCTTAGCGGTGATAGAGTATTTTCTTGATTCAAATAAGGAAGAAGTAGAAGTCTATTAAATAAGGAAGATTTAGGAGTTCTTATTTTATCGTTTATTTCCATATATTTTAAAAGTCACTATTGTAAATATAATTAAATAAAAATAGTGGAAAAACGAATTTGTCTAAAGAGGAGTCTTTTAATGAAGGGCAAAAAGTTCAAATAGATAGATAAATATTGACCTATATATTGACTGTTTACATCAAATTATGTAAATTTATTCGTCTCTGGATTCCCTTTTAGGTGCTATGATGTACTTGTTGAGATTCAATTTAACTAACTATCAAAGCTGAATTAGATTATATTAATTCGATATTTTAAAATTAAAATTAAAATATTAAAAATTATACGAAAAGTACTATAAATTGCAAAAAAAAAAAAACATATCAATATGATGTAAAAACACACCTTAAAATGTAAGTTTAAGTTTATACCGTTTAACAAACTTGAAACTCAAAATTCAAATTTTGACTCAACATTTGTCCACCTTTATTTCACAGCCCAAGAATCAACGCAGCAGTGACTATTTTCACCAGTACAAATATAATTTTTCCAATTTGTCTACCTCTTCCACCATTATGAGTTTGAATCGCACAATGACATTGACAATGTGGATGTGGATATGGATGTGGATGTGGATGTGGCATGTTGTTATGATAAGGAGTCCCATATGGAATATCATAAGCATGACCATCAAAATATTGTGTCTTAGGAAATACCGGTGGTGGCACATACTTCGAAATTCCAAGCCATGTTCTTTTCTTTTTGCATTGTACCAACACACATTCCATATGAATATCGAATTCACATAGTGCGCATCTATAGCGCCATAAAAAAGTGTTACAAGCTTTTTTGCAAATAACACATGTTCCTGGTTCAGTTGGTCCCAATAATCTTAAAGGATGCTCCTGAAATATTATTAGTAAATTATTGTTTGGATACTAATATATCAAACTTTTATGTTGTGATCCACATGATTAAAAAAAAATTAAAAATATTTTTTTTCTTTTTTATTACATATAGGGGGTCGAAAAATGAAAAATGAAAAATTTCAGGAGACAATTACAAGGTTGGCAGAGTATCTGTATTTTGATCTTTTGAGTCTAGTTAGTTTAACTGGATAAAGAGTTAAAATAATATAACTCGTTAAAATAAGAATTTCAAAAATAGAGTCATAAATCATAATACATAAATTGACACTCTAACTTATACAATTTACTTAAACAATTCAATTTTATAACTAATTAAACACTTTTAATTTGTAAAACACATCTAAGATGTGTTTGGTATGGAAGAAAAATATTTTTTGAATAATATTTTAATTTTTTTATTTGATTGACTTGAATGAATTTTGAAAAAATATTTTTTAAATAAACTTATTTTCCTCCAAATTTCCTCAATAGAGAAAATATTTCTCCAAATTCTTGTTCAACATCACCATTCACTACACCACCTAATCCACCCAAACTCCCTCACCCCCTAGTCCCTAAACCTACCACCTCGTAAGTGAACCATCCACCCCTCCCCGACCGACTCGGGACTTGACCTGAGATTTGTTAACTACACTATAGAGTTAGCAAGCTACCATGGTTAAAAGTTTGTTATAGGTTAGTTAGAGAAGTTGGTTATCAGTTAGTTATAGG
>JBCEWC010020284.1:0-11002 GCA_038996855.1 Solanum aculeatissimum
TTGACATCATAACCATGCATAATTGGGCTTAAAAGCCAAAATCACTTTCTTTACTTTCATGCATACATGACTAAAAATTCAAAATATTCTTCATGTCACAAACTCATGCATAGGAATTGCTCCATACTTACATAGGTATAAGAAAAGAGTATAGACCCTTGAGGATAGTCCACGCCGACTCTAGTCTCAATCTTATATGCCTTAAACATTTACATATGGTGTAAACACCCATCATTTGCTCAAATTCCATAACATAGACATAGTGTGATAACAACTTAGTCATACCCATTCATAGCTTGAAAACATAGTCATAAACATCTTTGGAACTTAACCCACATCAAAAGCTTCATAAAAACCATGTTCATGAATGCAAATGTCATGAATGATGAATGAATAACATGTGTAATGAATATAAATATTTAAATCACCATAATAAAATCAATTCATAATTAAATCATAATGAAATTAATAATTAAAAGCACAATTCATACTACCCATGCTTGAATTGAAGAATTAAAGGGATATGCATAATTGAATCTTCATAATCTCAATGTAAATCATGATAATTGAACTTAAATCACTTTAAAATTATGTAATAAGTACAGTACATACTTTAATTTAATTAAATCAACACTAATTTAAAAGACCCAAATTCAAAGTAAGCCTAATTTCATAAATTCAATTGAAGAAAATAATTTTGGGGTTTCTGTTGAAAGGAACCATGAATAAATTCCCACATACCTTGATTACCAAGAAGCTTTAGAGAGAATAGAGATTGAAGAATAAAACTTCCTTGAATTTCAATTTCAACCTTCAACCCACACCTTGAAGAGAGCTTGAGAAGAGAGTGTTTGAAATAATTCCAAGTGTTTGAGAGGATTTTGAATTTGATGAAGGTGTTTAGGATAAGTTCAGGGGTTTAGGAGATCTTAGGAAGTCTAAAACATCCTTAGGAATAACCAAACTTACAATTAAACCACTAATGAAATGGGTAAAAAAAACTGAAAATGTCACCTTCAAAGGCAACTACACGGAACGTGTAGTGACTCACGGCCCGTGAGCTCCACCGTGAGGCTACACTTGAAAGACAATAGACCAATAACAAAATGGATAGGAAGGACTGGAATGACACCTACACGGTCAGTGACATGGACCGTGAGGCGGTCACATGGACCGTGAGCTCCTCCGTGAAGCTATGCTTGAAAACAATAACTTGTCGATAAAAATCCGAGACGGTAATCTCATACTTAGAAAAATTTTCCTCCCGCAACCATATGGACAGTCTCACGATCCATGAGGCTTCACACAGACCATGAGGTGCTCCGTGGAGCCTCACTTGGTCTAGGTCCTTGGATGACATTCTTCACACGGACTGGTTCACGACCCATGAGGTCTCACACGATCTGTGAACCCCACCTTCTCGTTGACGCAATTTCTAGAATGTTAACCTTATACATAGAATCAGTCCTTCTTCATGGACCATGAAGTGGAACACGGTCCGTGAAGGCCTCTATGTGGCAGTGCCTTAACCAATTGCTAGAAATGGATCCCTGCGTAGGCAGTCTCACAAAAAAGGTCATAACTTCTTCATATGAACTTCGAATCAAGTGAAACCAAGTGCGTTGAAAATATAACTCAGAGAACTTCAATTTTATAGGTCATGGCCCTTACAATTCTTCCCGTGCTAAGGTATATATCCATTTAAATTCAGTATTTCCATAAGACGTCGAGCAAAACTTAACCAATGCGATTTCTTTGAATACGACCACTCAAGAGAGACTCATAAAGCTCATTAACCAACCATGGTAGGTTAAAATCATCCCTCAATCAATATCACAAGGTTTAAAATTTTCTGGGTTGTTACAACTTTGTTATATCATCACCGACTCATAGGTGATGGTTGTCGGTTAGAGAAACTCCCAAATAGGTCTTGATAATACTCTAAGTGGATGGGATGAGATGGTATATGAGTGGTCATCGTCTATACTTCATTCTTACCTTATACTTTTGACTTGATGGTTGAGTTTCTTACTTTCTGAGTTGAGCTATTTGAGTTGATGTTATCCTGCCTTTACATGTTTCATTCTGCCATTTTACATACTCGTATATTCTACGTACTGACGTCCATTTGGGCATGCATCTTTTCATGATACAAAGTCAGTTACTAGTGGTCATTAAAAGGTACTCCATTGTGGACCTATTTATATTTAGTTGATTGGTGAGTCCTCCCCTACTTTCGGAGGATACTATATTTTTTTCTAGAATTGAGTTCAAACTTATTCTATTTTATTTTGAGGTAGTCATGGACCTGTCATTGACACTACTTAGTCAGATGTTTAGGGGCTTCATAGACTTGACCTGTCCTGTTATTTTTCCTAAGTCTTGGATGATGTTTCTAGCATAATTTATAAGTCATAAATTTTTTTGTAATTCTTTTGTGTTCTCTAATTTATCTGGCATTTCAAGACTTTCGTAGCTATATGCGACTGTAATTTAATTTTTCTGTCTCCTAGTAGTACTCCTTAAAAATTTATATGTGTTTTACATAGCTCCATTTTCTTTTTGCTGATTATTATACCATTTTCTACGAAAACCCCAAATACCATTTGAAGGTGGCCTAAATGTTCTCTAATGTCTTTACTAAATACTAAAATGTCGTCTACATAAACAAGGATAAATCGTTTATAGTCTCCAAATATACTATCCAATTTTGCTTTGTACAATTGGAGGTGCAATCTTTAGCCCGAAAGGCATTGCTAGCCATTCAAAATGTCCTTCGGGACATGTAAACACTGTCCATTCTATACTTTCTTCGTGTATTCTAACCTGTCAATACCCTAATTCACAATCGAATTTACCAAATATTTTCTTCCCTTATATTCTGTTTATTAACTCATTTTTATCGGAGAGTTTATACACATCTATTCTAGTATTATCATTAAGTCTTTTATAACTTATTACAATTCTTGCTTTTCCTCTTATTATTTTATTATAGTTCCGCACCATAAAAGCTACAGACCTATGCTTTGACATAGATCTTCGTATTACTCTTAAGTTTAATAACTCCTTAATTTGTATAACAAAGTCTTTCATATCCTGATTAGTGGCTTCTATTGAGGCTGTTTTTATTATATATTCTGGGTTTATGATTTCTAATTTACATACTACTTTATTTGTCTCCCAATTCTTTAATGGGTTTTCTCCTTTTATTTTCATTTCATCTAATATTTTTACTATCTCATCTAAGTCTTTTGGACTTTTTATAGCTCTTATCTTTGTTATTCCTGTCCTGAAGTTATAAAATTTTGTTTCTATATCAACCAAAGTATTGTCTTTATTTAGTATGTCATAGTCTTCTTCTTCATACATCTCTTCTTGCTTTGTACAACATGTTTTATCATTTTTACATTCGTTACAATACAACTGCAGGTGATCTAGATCTAGTGTGCTGGTGAATACTATATCAGATTTATCATAATTGTGTCTTCCTTTTGTCTGTATTTTTGTTGTTTGTACCATTGTATAAGTAGTATTTTTAAAGAAAGCTACTCCATATCTTATAACCAAACAACTACCATTGATGTGTAACATGAATTGTAATCCTAGAACAAGATCTACATTTATATGTAATTCCCTTACTCAAATCCTTTCAACTTTGTAAGTTGGTTTGTAAAATTTGTCGCATGTATTTATGAAACTAATCTAAGTTTTGTCTCTATAGTATTGATATATATTATGGATTTCATATGTGACACCCCATAACTCTATTATCACATGCAGCTATGGTTTTGAGACTCATTCTTATATATGAGAAACGTATTAGGGTCATAAGAGACTCCTTGTCCTTAGCCGAGTTCAAAACTTTCCTATAAATTGAGTTTCTAGTGTTACATTATGTAAAAATTAACTTTAAATGATCATAAATCTTAGTATATAAATAATTATGTGGAACATGACCTACCAAATGAAAGCTCTTCTAATTAGCTTTCTAACGCAACTGGTTTCACCTCATTTGGAATTCAGAATCAAAAGTTATGATCATTTTACTGGAAACTGTCAAATACAGAGTTGTCTACGAAATCTTTTACAGGCCGTGGATTAAAGTACGAATCATACTATTGAGCTCGTGGAAAAGTTCTAAAAAATTAATTTTTGAGCCTCAGACTTCACGGATCCATCTACTGGTTGTAAAGTATTCTACAAGCCGTAGATTGGGCTCGTGAAAAGTTCCAGTAACCTAAAAAATTTGTCCAAAAGTTTATGAAAGGGTCCCTACGGGTCATGGAAGTTTCTACGGGCTATAAATAGGCTCGTGGACAACTTTTGACAGCTTTTCTAGAGGATTATTTTGGCCTTTTTCTACCCTTTTAAAGTCTAGACTTGACGTTTTTATACCTAAACAAGTCCTAAAACATATCTAATCAGTAATATTATGCTAAATCACCCTCTCCAACTTAGAACAAGGTTTCAAGGGAGAAAAGGCTAGGGTTTGAAGCGAAAACTTGAGAATTCTTCCAAGCTATCCCAAGACTTAAACTTTTAGTTATGTAAGGCTAATCAAAACATGGATTTTGTTCTTCCATGTGTCCCATAACCTGAATTGATGGAGTTGTAAGTAAATTGAGTCTCCCATGACTGTTTCTTGAAGGTTTTCCTTAAATTTTGATGTATATCTATATAATATTGCATGAAATTATTGTTTTATGAATTAAATACTTGAAACTAACTAATTTTACTTCCTACATGAATTCAAGATTGAATTCTTGTTATTTTTGCATATTACACTTAAATGGGCATGCATGAGTATAAATTGAGCCTAAAGAGTCTATAGAATTCCTGAATATTTTTAACTTTATTTTTATTTTCTTGAATGCTATGAGTCCGAATGATGTTTGATTAAGTCTTTATGAGTCAAGAACTGAACCTTAAGAGAACATAACCAAAGAGTTGATAGTTGATGTGATAAATTGAGTTGATAAATGTCCAATGAGACTAGATGAATGAACTAACCTTAGGGTTAAGGTCTTATGAGCATATTGAGTCTTGGGAAGAGTAACTGAGCACCAAATTAAGTAAGAGTAAGTCCAACTCAAACTCAATAACTACATGGCCAACGTAGGAGAGGATTGAACCGTGAAAATAGATGTTTCCTTATTATCCCCAAAAGAGGACTTGATGTTATTATTATGGATCCACTAATGGGATATCCTCTACCTTGGAAAGGTATTGGATAGATGTGGCAACGACAATGCTTCATTGTATCATCACCGGCTCATAGGTGATGGTTGTCGGCTAGAGAAACTCTCAAATAAGCCTTGATAGTACTCTGAGTGGATTGGATTAGATGGGATGTGAGTGATCATTGTCTAAATTGCATTCTTACTTTAGACTCTTGACTTGATGATTGAGTTCCCTACTTTCTTGAGTTGATATTATTCTACCTTTACATATTTTATTCTGTCATTTTACTTACTCGTACATTCCACGTACTGACATCCATTTGGGCCTTCATCTTTTCATGATGCAAAAACAAGTACTAGTGGTCATCAATAGACGCTCCGTTGAGGACTTATTTACATTCAGTTGATTGGTGAGTCCTCCTATACTTTCGGAGGATACTATGTTTGTTTCTAGCTTTGAATTTAGACTTATTTTATCTTATTTTGAGGTAGCCATGGACCTATCATTGGCACCACTTAGTAAGATATTTAGAGGCTTCATAGACTAGAAGCTCCACCATGAGTCTAGGTATGGGTAATTTTAGGGGCTTCTTTATTTTCATTTTGTCGAGTTATGATTGGATGTTTATTTTGGCTAGTTTTCATTCATACTAGTCTTACTTAATTGATGGATAGATTGTTTGGCCTTTGGCCTTGATTATCATATTTTTGTTTCATTTCGTTGAGCATTCTTTATTATTGATGTCTTTCGCTATTAGAATGTGATTGAACAAATGCGATGAGGTCGAGTGGTTCGCTTGGGGGCTAGCAATAGTCTCTGAGTGCTGACTACTCCAAGGATACCCTCTTGGGCGTGACACATCCATTTGCATTGTTACAATTTTCTTATCTAAACTTTTTATTATATTTGGTGATATTATTTTCTTGTTTATTATGCATCCAGTACACCCTGTGTCTACTAGTGCTAGAGTCTCTATCTTGATGTCTCCTATTTTGAGTCATGCTAGTATTTTTATTGTGATAAATTTTTTATCTTCATTACATATCAAAGTTTCGCAAGTCTTTATATTCATTAATTCGATTTCTTGTGTAGGTTCTGGTTGTCAATCTTCTTCTATTTTTTCTTTCCCTTTTTCTAGGGTTGTTATTCTTTGTTCTAACTCAGTTACTCTAGTTTCTAACGTCATTATTCTTCGGGTTGTAGTCTGATTTCTTTCTTCTTTGTATTCTTCTTTTATTTATTATCATGATTTTAGCATATCTTCTATACTCACGATGCATCCTTCCATATAACGTAATTTACATTTTTCTTTTTTTTCTCTACTAAGATACCTGTTAATTGTAAAAATGACTTTTTAGGAAAAAATCAATTGAAAATCAATTTTTTTTTGGAAAAAAAGGACAGAGAGTCTCCACATAATTTTTTTAAAGAAATTAAAAAAACTTATAAATTTTTTAAGACTCTAACATAAAAGGCCCTAAAAATTAGAAAAAAAGGTTCAAGTTACTATTACTATTTTAAGAAGGTATTAGCACTTAAAATAACCGCTAACACACAATTTACCAATAATTTAAACTTAATTTAACTAACCATTTTTAAATAGTTTATACCTTAATAGAACTTAAAAATTATCTGAGTAAAATAAACTAAATGATTTTTGAAAATAAATGTCTAACTTTGAAGAAAATTAATTTAGAATTCAAAATAATTTGAGCTTCTAAAAATTCCAACTAAAGTATTAAAATAGTTTGAAAGGAAGGTAAATTTTACATACTAACTAGTTAACTTGATTTAAATTAAAAAGAAATTATTTTTTGAGAAAAGAGACTAACCAAGAAATTAATTTAAATAAAATTGATTTAAAATAAGAGAGAAGGTTTTGAGACAAAATTATTTAAAACAACCCAAATATTTGATGACTAAAGTAAAAAAAAATACAAAATCATTTGAAAGTTAATTAACACAAAGTGGTTTAACTTAGGGGAATTTAACTAAGTTAAAATTAAATAAATAAACTTTAGTATTCAACTAGACAAATAATACAAAGTAAGAAAATAGAGTTAAGAGTTTGGACTTTGACCCATTTATTAAAAAAAAAGGCTGCTGCAAATTTTTGGGCTTTTTAGCCCTTTTGTCCCTGCATCATTGCATTGTATACATGTTGTATATTACTGTATACAATGACTTTTTGGCTCCGAAACTTATACAATAGCTTCCTTAACACACATTTGGGATCCCAGCCACCTGTAGCGACCCAAAACTTTGCCGGAAATGCGAGGGTCGAGTTCAAAAGTGAACTCGGAAGATTGTCACTTGCCAATGGAAATAAAGATAAAAAATTAATAACTTGGCCAATGATAAGTAACTTAAATATAACAATTGCAGTAAATATCACAAATTATTCGTTATCAAGCAAGAAATGAAATATTCGTACTAAGATGCATGCTTCATGATGCCCATTTTTGAATACATAAACTAGTTCAATATTATAGAATGAGTAGTAGAACCATTGTTGAGTAAAACATAACCCATGACTTTGGACAACATATGTTCAAGAAAGTATCCAAGCAACAACACTAAATCAAATGACATGTGGGATGTAATGCCTACTACTAAAAGAATGGACAGGTCTTCATCCACTTTGCAAAACTTACTTCATATTAACGGAAAGTTTCATCCACGAAGCCATGAGGAAAATAAGAAACTTCAACATAAGGCTAGGACGGAACCGGGAATAAATTCTAAAAATAAGAATTCGAAAAATTTAAGTTGAAAGTTAAAATAAGGGTGAGCACTATTCATGAACATTTATACTGAGGGGACGTCCCAAACATATATAATAGCCTATACCATTACAACTTCTCATGTTCAAGTTACAACCAATAATTTTGAAATCTTTACATCTCATTGAATTCAACACCAACACTAGAAAGCAAATCGAAGAAATCAATTCTGAAAATGAAACAAGATGTGGGCAGGAGAGGAGAATAAAACTTAGAAGCATATGGATTTAGAATAAGATGATAAACTATGAGATCCTCATGCTTATGAAGTCAACGGAAATGAACGAGTGAAGGGCCTGAAGACATAAACGATTAAAGAGCTATTTCAAACACTCAAAGGAATAAAATCACTTTCTTACACAAAAAATTCTTTAAATGGGAGAGAAACCGTTGAATCCAAAAAAACAAGTGTCAAGGAGGACATGGATCACAACAGTAATCTTAAACAACAACAAGCTTTAAAAGAAAAACACTAATCTCAAGGTTATTAGTATAACAAAGATATTTCCAATGACGGAACATCCTTTAGCTAGATATCATTAATATAGATTCATTTCTAGCATACGAAATAAAATGCTCTCAAGAACATCTAGACATAAGAACATCAAATTGCTAAAAATTAGATAGATTAAAATCAAAGAAAGGATTTTACCTCTTCTTGGATAGCGAATTGGAACAATGAGATGAGCCGAACGTCAAGCTTTCCACCACTACGATTTAAAGAATAGGAGACCCAGTGTTTCAACTATGAACTGAAATTTTTAAAGAGACAAAGACTTTCTTTTGGTATTTCTTGGATGAAATTTAGGTGCTCGGGAAGAGGAGAGTTGAACAAAAAATCTTCCTTAACAATAGCAAAAATAGGGTATTTATAGAAAAATTTGGGGTGAAAATTGGGGGAAAACCTTGTACCATATTTGGGGCAAAAACTCGAATTCAAAATTTGAACTTCAAAATTCTAATGTTGAGGTTTTGGGGTCGTATGGTCGCTGTCATTGTCTGGGTTTTGCTGTGGTCAAAGGGTTGTTGGCGTCGTAGCCTTTACTATGTTCCGCTGAAGCTTTGTCGTTTCTGGCTTTGTTTCGTGCTGAGGCTGCTTCTGCTTCTGCTTCTTTGGTTTTGTTATTGTTGTTGATCTGGGAAGGGAGAATAGGGGCGCGTGAGTTCCAATAATGATGTATAGGTGTTGTATGTATTGCTGAAATTGGGGTTGGGCCGAGTGAAGGGTGTCTTGGGCTGATAAATTGGTCCAAAAATGGATCAATTTTTATCTGAAAATGAGTTAAATTAATCTAGGAAAACCTTCTTGAAAATTTGAGCATGAAATTGACCAAATTGGAATTCAAAAGGTTGCCAAATTGAGTCAACTAATTAATTTGACTATAAGACAAATTTATTGTTAATAAACTAAAGAGCTTCTTAAAATTATCGAAGTGAAATAATTAATTTAATTATTGACTAATTGAATATAAACGTGATTTATAATTAAAATAAAATAATTAACAAGAATAAAATCTTTTGGATTGATTTTTTGAAAAATTATGAATAAGTAACGATAAAATATGTAATTATGTGTGTGTGTATGTATGTATATATATATATATATTATTTTTTTTTAAATTTTCAAAAATAAGTTTTTCAAATTGTTGAAAATTAAAGAAGCTCGATAATTAATTTATACTGTGGAGGATAAAAATTGGATGTCAACAATACCATTTGCATATAGTACATTGATTACTATCGATTCCTTTGTTTCTTTCAAATTCATGACTACATTATCGCAAAACATTTACCATTGTGCTCGCTTGTATTTCTTCTAAATCTAGGTTCTCCATTTCTAGTCCTATTTTGTTTATTAATTCTTCCTGTTCAGAGTCAGAGGAGTCTAATTGTGGTCTCTTAACTGCATCCACACTAACAACACAATCTATACTTTCACTATCTGACATATATTCGTCTACATTTATTAACGTTTCTTGAAAATCTTCTATTAGTTGTGAATTTCTTTTTGGCATACATTTGCCAAATGTTATATACTACCAAAAGTAAAACACTCTAATTTATTCCTATAATTTCTATCAGTTCTGTATTTTCTAACATGTCTATTTTTGTCTAGATATGGTTTTCTAGATATGACTTTCTTAGGTAATACTTTCTTTTGTTATATGTATTCGCATAATGTGGCCTATTTCTTTGATAACGTCTTTTTCTATTCAGATCTTTATCATAGCTTTGAGTAGTATATATTATGTTTTTTTATAGAAACTCATTTCATTTTGCTTTAATTATTTTTGAATTTGTATATTCGTACATTTTTTGGTTAATATTTCCATTACATGTTGTACCCTATGCCCTATTGACCATTTAGCATTTGGATTTTGGATCACTCCTTCTGTTTTATACCATCTTTCTTCTGTTTCTCGTTCCAAACCTCCTCGTAATATATTAAATAACTTCTTTCATAATTCTTAGACAAACGAATTTTCGTTAAATGTACAATAATAGTAGTAATCTTTTAGGAAAGTCTTTATGTAAAACCAACTTGTAATATTCAATTGTTCTAATTTTATTAGAGCATTACTTTATAGTATTACTAATCTACTATTCGGGTCTTCTCCTATGATCAAACTATGTATCTTGTTTGTACAATTATATTGATTAGCTCCCATATTTACTAAAGCCTAATTTTTTTGTGGGAAGTTAGACTTGTAAGCTTCCCATAAAGCTTTTGCCGACTCTCCTAAGAAAGTCTCCATATATTTATACATTCTTTCTGCGTCTGTATCTTGGTATGTCTTTTTTAAAATTAATTTTGGGTCATGGACCAAGTTTTATTAGGGTTATGTTCACAAATACCCCTTTTAGGGGATGGTCTTTATTAAATGCCCATAACAAGGGTGGTTTTGCAAAAATACCCTCCATTCCTTTAAGAATATATTTTTGGATAAAATTGCCCCTCAACTATAAGGTCCCATTATTTTACGCCAGACCTGCCTTATGGGCAAGAATTTCGTTATTTCACCTTCGTAGACCTGCCT
>JBCEWC010020285.1:0-11002 GCA_038996855.1 Solanum aculeatissimum
TTATTATTATTATTATTATTATTATTATTATTATTATCATCATCATTCTTTAGTTGGGACAGAAGGCAAGGAAGAAGAACACTATTCTAGGGTTAAACTTTCTCCTTTTCTTCCATTAATTTCATTCATTGGATGTTCTTTAAACTCTTTGTTTTTGTGATTCAAACAATGAGTGACTAATTTCCCTCCTTCTAGGACTGTAGCCACAAACTATGTTATAGATGATTTCTTCTTTGATTTATTGATGAGTTTTCATATTAATTACTCCTGTATTCATTTAATAACTATTTTATTGTCTGGACAATCTTGAAATAAACATGTTGTCTAACTTGAATTTGAAAGATCAATAGGGGATAGAACACAAGGTACAGAAAACTTATTTGTTCTAGGGTTTTAGGATGATCCATACATAGGAGACTTGTGACATCTACCTATATACCTTGCTTGATTAATAAAATAGGAAGATAAACTAGATGAATTTTCACGGGTTCACGCCTACCCCCACTCAACGAAGTAGTTAGATTGTCAATGAGACTAGGCAATTAGAGGTCAGAAGACCATGATTATAGTAAATTCAATCCTGTGAATAAGTAACTAGAAGACCCATTGGTAACTAAAGTGATATAGAATATAACATAGGTCTCAAAAGGCTGCCGTCCTAGAAGTTTCGTTTTATTGATTAAGTTTTGGTTAAAGAATTAAATAATTGCTAGATTAATTTGTCTTAGTTAATTAGTAGAAAACAGTAAAGAATTTCATCTCTTCCCCAACACACACAATTGATCTTCGTATCTTGAGAGTAATTGACGCTTCATTAAAGTCCTTTGGTTCGATATCACAACTCTAAAAGAGCCGTTATATTACTTGAGTTGACCCCGTACACTTGCGTGTGCTTGGGAAGCAACAATTAGGATCTTTAATTAATTTAAAGTTTTTATTTTGACAATTCATTTATTTTAATTTTAATTAAGTAAAAGGTTGCATCTGTTCAGGAAAGGAGTGAATGTTCATGAAAGTTCTTATTTCTGATTCTATAAATACGTAGCGCTCCCTAAAGTAGAGTATTCAATTGTATATATCTTTTAGCGCTATAGATTTTGTTGTATCTTAATAGAGAATTTCTTGTTAATCTCTAAAATTATATATAGACAATTACTTTTGAAAGATAATGATATTTCATGCATCAAACTTTGAATCTCTATGTAATTCTTCTAACAAAATATGCATAGTATTTACTTGTTTTGGATCTCATTTATGCGATCACTCTGAATTGTTATTGTTTTTGTATAGCATTCTCATAAAGTATACAAAATAGAGATAAGGTGGAAAATCTTACTATATATGGCCAGACCTCTATATAATGACCCTGTATAATAATACTACTATTTCACTATAGTGGTAAAATTTTATTTAAATTGATTTTTCATGTTATAATATATTAAATGTTCTCTATAACATTATTTTACTATAACAATAAAAAATATATTATAAAGAAATTTGATTGTAATTCTAGACTTAAGGAAGAAAATAGAACTCAAGACAAAATAAACTTGACACGTATATCAAAGGAGTTGTTTCATTTGAATAAGAGTTACGATGAAATTAGTTATGATGGATATGTTATAATAAGATAAGTTATGATGAGATAATTTCTTTTTAAGTGTTTGGTTTGTTGCATTCAATATATAAATTTTAAGAACAAATTATTTGTTTACAAAAATACCCTTTATGAATGTGAAAAGTGATGAATGAAAAGGGTTTAAAGGAATATTTTTATCATTTACCTACTTTATCCCGGGATAAGTTATCCCAAAATTATTATCTACCCAAGGGGAGAGATAACTTATCTTGGGATTAATAATTAGAATACTTATCCCGCTACTAGGGTTTAATAATTAGATACTTAAACCGATACTAATTATTAATAACCTTATAGTCATGGATAGAGTTCAAGAAGGTTACAATCCTTTTTTTCATTTAATTTAAGGAATGTCAATCATTTTTATACAAAAATTGAAATTACTTTTTAAAGTCTTATATCCTAAACTATTAGATATTCACTCCCCCTAGTCTATAAATCATCAAAGTACTTAATTTCTATGCATAAACATAATATTCATCAACTTCACCACCACCACCATCTATAATGGCTAGACGTATTCAAGCACCACCACCAACATTACTATCACCACAACCTCCTTCTCCTGCGAAATGACCTTGATAGGTTGTTTCAAGGTCTAGTTGAGGATCGTGAAATATTGGAGAGAAATCTACGTCGAATTACCTATTTTTTATGGGTGATACTTTAGAGGCTCAACATCAAGCATGACGACCTCGTTAACCCCCCCCCCCCCCCAAATTCCCATAGTGTTTTTATGTGTATTATTTTCATTGCTTTTATTTGTGAAAGTGATAAATGAAAGTTTTTTTGAATGAGCATGATCAAAAGGGAATTTGAATGAGCATAGTGATCTAATATAGTCTTTGCAAGAAAAGACTATAATAAAAAAATAGAAGCTTTGTAAATAATTAGTGCTAATTAACTTATTGCATATATCTTTTAGACTTTATTATATCCTGATAGAGCATTGCTTGTTAATCCCTATGTCATAATTCAAAATCTGATCGTGAATAAAGGAGAAAATAGCAAATCAAACAACCACAACACTTAATTAAATCTCAAAACCTAGAGTCATGAGTTCAAGAGCTTCTAAGTAATACAAATGAGTAAATACAAGGTTGTCTCATAAGAAAAATACATAGCCTGATATAGATATCAACAAATGAAGTCTCAAAGAAATAACGATGATCTGAAGCCTGAGTCTTACTGCTGAATTTGATAATGATAAGAAAACTTCACAAAATAAGGTCACTACCCCCTGAGAGTCCCTGTGCTCAATCTGCAGGGAGGAAGCATAATAGGGGTGAGTACGTCGAAATGTACCTAGTAGGTTCAACCAAATAAGTAGGAGATATAGGATAAGCATGTAATAACTAAGAGTCCCTATCACCTGCATTGAAGGGATTAGAACATAATATGTATATATACACAGAGTTATAAGAACGGTTAAAGATACCAAGTGTAATCAATGATGTAATGCAAATAAGATATAGGTATGCAATGCATGGAGTGAAATCGCGACCATCATAGGGCTAGTGTACACATCTACCGAGCTAAAGCTAATAGATAGAACTCGAGGACATCACAAGCTATGTACGTGGAGTCATAACTGTCACAAGTCCCAAAATATACACATAATTCATGAAAGTATCTTAAATATCATCAATTATCACAAAATTTCCAAAATAGTATCACAAGTCTCACGTTGTCACAAGAATACCCAAGAGTATCTCAAATCTCTTGAATACATCTCAATATGCCAATAAATTTACAAACTACTTTGATTCCAACATAACTGATATCACATTTCTGCCAAAATATTATCATATTAATCTCATTATTCATAAAACAATTCAAATCTTACAATTATCCCATAAACATAACCAATAACTCAAATCCAGTCCTAAGACGGTTAGCCAAACCTACCTTGATATCGAAAAGCACTCAAACTAAGCTTTCGATCAACCTAAACTCAAAACGATCTCCAAATCAACCAACCACTATCAAGAATAGATTCTATGAATCAAGAGATGAATTTTGCTACCCATATTGGCATGAATTAGACTTAGGAGCAAAATCGTTAAAATTAGGGCTAAATTCTGAAGTTCTCGAATCTGAAAATTAACTAAAAACTATGATTCTACAAGAGAAAAGGAGTTCATGGGTGAAAATATCACTAAAATTGAGCTCAAATTGAGGGAGAAATCCACAATTAAAGTTTTCAAATCAAAGTCATGGAAAACCCAATTTTAAATATCCAAAATCATGAAATTCAAGAGAAACTCAAGAAAAAATTAATGAAAATTAATTAATTTGATGTTAGAAACACTTACCAAAATATTTTTCCCGAAAAGTCTTTTCAAAAATCGCCTAATAAAACATGAAAATGGTATGTCCTCATTTTTAAAACTGATCAGACCAAATTACACTCTGCAAACATAAGGTGAGGCCCACGAAAGCGGAGAGATAGACTAGCAAAGATCTGTGAAAATAAAGAGACTAGTCTAGCAAAGCCCTATCACCAGGCATACCACCAAATCTAGGAGGAGCTAACCGAACAAACCTCTCAAAACTCTACTGCTTCGCAATAAACATAGCAAGGCTGCAGAAGATGGTGGCACCACAAATTTGCGCAGTGCAATAGACAAATCCTAAATTTGTGACCCAGTACTCGGCTGAGAAGTTTGAGGCGGAATAATGGAAGACATGGGAGGATCCACTCGAGCTCATGAAGAACCAACATGCGCTATAGGTGGATCAACTGGAGCTGTAGAAGGGCCAATTGGCATTGTAGAAGTCAGTGCATCGAGAATAATGGGAGTAGGGGAAGGTCCCTCAAGTTTGGCCAATACCCATATAAATTGCTCCTGAACCAAAGGCATGGAATCTAGGGCTGACGGTGGTGGAGCAGGGTCTGTAGGTCCTTCAAACTCATACACAGGCTCTGGTGATACTAATCTAGCCTGTCACCTGGGCGAAGCTGCTCCTTTAGCACGTCTACGACCCCTGGACCAACCATAAGCCCTTTCTCAACCATGGGTGGGGGTCATATCAGCTGGCTCAGGCTCCCCATCGCCCGTCGAGCTCTAGTCATCAGTATCTATGCAGAAGAAGTAGATTAGATACTTTTAAAATGATTGATATGAAGAAATGCATGAATAGAAATAAGACTGTAAGTTTTCCTATCAAGTTCCTCATAGCCTTCCGAAGATGGGTATGGACGTCTACTATTAAATCCTGTAAAATTACCAAAATACCCCTTTGATGAGAGAACGTTCATATAACACATAATCCCAAGCCTTTTAAATAAATCTTAGGCCAGAATCACAATCAACATGATAAATTATTTGGGAAAGTGGTCTTGGTTAAATTTTAGAGCAACCGGATCAAAAGATAATTCTTTTGGGCAAAGATGTAGTTCCAGTAAAGTGCGCGACACGTCCGCGTCGCGGACTTATCACAGATTTATACTTAATTCTGATTCTAATATTCTCTACAATATTAGACAACCGATCAAATTTTTTTTGTAAAAATTGCATAGTACGGGACCAAGTCTATGACATAGACTGGGTCTCCGACAGTTTAAAATTTTTAGCTTTTTTTAGGGACATTCCAGAATTTTCCCTACCCCTCCTAACTTAACCCACGATTAATATCGGTCATTTAAATGTAAAAAAAAGTTTTAAAACTCATTCCTAAATTTCTATGCATCCTAACTAGAGACCTAGGGCTAAAAACAGGAGAAAAGAGCTAGGATTCAAGGAATTCAAGTTGAAAATCTTGCAAATTTGATTGTTTACCCTCATCCTAAGTATGTAAGGCTAAACTAAGTATGGAATTATTCTTTCATATATGTGCCACCATTGATGGTAATAGAATGATTGTGAAAGTATTGAGTCTCCATGCATGTTTTTTGGAAGGTTTTCTTGTAAACAATATATTCTATGTATTTTACATGCTTGATGATCATATGAACTTGATTTACTGAACAAATATTTTTACATAAGTTATTTCATAAACCTTAGATATTATTTAACAAAAAAATTGCATGAATGAACCTAGGAGTTGAGTCTAGAGCTTGACAAAATGATTATGATTGAGCATGATGCGCCAAAAATTTGTTGTTCTCCTAGCATACACAAGTGTACATGGTCAACCCAAGTAATATAGTTACACTAAAAGAGCCGGGATGTGGAACTCAAAGGGCTTGTCGATTAATTATTTATTAAATTATATTAATCCTAATTATTTATTCAAGCGGTGAATAATTAATCAAAAGAAGAAATATTTTTACATAATTAATGAATGAAGCGAACTAAGATTATGGTTTAGCTAATAATCATGTTTAGTATCAATTTCATTTAGTTATTTGATTATCTAGTTATTGATTCACAGGGTTTAATTTGTCTAAGCAGGGTTGCATGCCTCTACCGGCCTACTCTCATAGATAGCTTAATTACATCGTTGAGCGGGAATAGACTTAATCAATGAAAGTGAATTAAAGCTATCTTCTTGTATTTGAACCAAGCGAGGTGGATGGGTAGGTGTCACAAGTCTCCCATACACGAATCATCTAGTCTCGTATACAAACAAGCTTCCTATACCTTGAGTTTTATCCACTCCAACATCTCTCAAATCTAGAGCAGACAACAGATTTATTCCACGGTTGGCCAGGCTTTGAAATATAGATTAAAGGAATATAGGAATAACTATGCGAAAACCAAATATTTTGAATTAATAATGCCTAAACAATCATCTTATTAGCTACCATAATCATAGAATGAAAAGTTGAACTCCACATAGACTTGAAGAAATTACCACAAATTATCATTCAAATATAAATATAAAAATAAATAATAATTGAGAAGAAAAGATGAAATCAAAATTCTCCGGCCTCCACGACAATTTCTATTTCTCTTTAGGTCAAAAGTTATATAAAATCTAATTTTATGAAATATTTATAGGTGTAGAAAAAATTCCAAAATAAAATAATTGAATCCAAAACAAATTGGAAACCCAAGGAAAGGAATTTGAGTCTTCACGTCCAAGTGTTGTGCGCCGTCACTTTCAACAATTATGGTGCCACGTTGAATTGCAATTGCAATTCAATCTTGGCAGTGCATATATTCATATATAAGTATATATATTATTATATTCAATTTAATCTATTAAGCTGTTTGCTTGATTTTCCTTCTGTAATCTTTCCTTTTTAATTTGTTTGAGCTTTAAATTTCTTTATTTTTGCGTTAGTTTAATCCTACAAATAAAATACACTATTTAGCATAATTTATAAAATTTATGCTCAAAAATGATAAATACAAACATTAAATATGAGGTACATAATGACTAAAAATATGTAATTTTGGCCTAACATCAATGATGATGTTGATAGAACTTGATGGTCTCGAGAATCTTCATAATTGTACTCAAATGATTGGTCTAAATTGAGAGTCCTCTTAAGATTATCTAAACCACTCTTGAAAGACGTGATTGAAAATTGTTTAGATGGTTGATAGGCTAAAAGGCTTGATTGTGATGGATTAATAAGAGTCATTATGAGACTTATTAATTGGATTGATTGTGTTATAAGCACTGAGTCTTGGATGGAGTATTGAACACCAAATAGGGTAAGAATAAGTCCAACTCGAACTCAATACCTATCCTCTCATTCTATCAGGTATAGCTGCTTCCAGTGTATTTTATTTCTGATAGGGCACAAGATCTCACACATTGGGCAAAATCAATTGCCTCCTGCTGTGTAAATTCCAAATCACCCAACTACTCCTCCTCATTTAGAATGACATTAAAATCCCCTCCAACTATCCAAGGACAATTTTGAGTATCTAAACCAACCAAATTCTCCCACAATTCAAGTCTTTCCTGGAAATCATATCTAGCATAAACTGATGTAACATAGAAATACTTATCATATTTACAGAACTTCATTGTAATATGTTGAGGTGAGTCAATGACCATATTCCCCCACCAATCATTATTTCAAAATATCTAGATTTTGCCTGTACAATTAATCAGAGCATTGTCAAAACCTAGCTTCCTTTTGTATTGATCTAGCTCAACAAGGTCTCAAAAATGCTCTATTAAAGCTATAAAAGAGTAAAGATATCTTTTATTTAGGTCCATTAACCTCCCAAAAATATTTTGAGTATTGACGGACCTAATATTCTAGAATATTGCTTTGTCAATCATTGATCACAACTTATAGCTTGACCCTTATTACTCCTTGCTCTTACCTGCAAAGGTATTGTTGATTTATCTCTCTTATATTTAAGGCTATTAGTATGTTTAAGGGATAAGTCACTCGCCTTGCTGACATGTAGGATGTTGTATTTCAGTTCCTCACCATCCTCTATGTCCATAGCAATGTCAGAATCAACAACTCTTTCCCCTTGTTTCACTGCCTCACTTGATGAATCCTTAATCACTTCAATGTGTTCCCTATTGGGATTGATAGTTGACTTATTCCTTTCTCCTACATTTTGAGCAAACTGACTTTTAACATGGCTATTTTTTTCTCTATTTGTTGAGTTTTTCCCTTTCTCACCCTTCTCTTCATTATCATTATTTCTCTGGGGAGTGGTTTCACCTCTCCTCTCATTCCTTCCTTGGTGATCCTGTGCCTTGTCAAATGCCTCAGTGACCCATTCTTTGATTGTTTGAGTGACTATCTCCTTCCCTTTATCTTTCTGTTGGATATCCTTACCTTCTTCAGTCCCCAGGGAGTCAAACTTGTTCTTTGTTTGAAGAGGCCCCTTGTATTTCCATTGCTTCATTGGTTAAGCCTTCCTTCCACTGGTCTTTTTGCTTTTTCTCAATGAATCCCTCTTCTGCCTTATTCTCCCCGATCTTGGTCGTGTCCTCTTGTGGTTTTCCTACCTTTGTATTTATCTTGTCAACCTTGTTCTGCTGGTCTGCACTTTTTTCCTTTTTTTCCCTTGTAAAGCTTAGTATGATTCACATAGCATTGTTCCTCATCGTGCCTTTGATCATACATGTTGAACAATATTTAGGAAAGTAGTCATATTTGATCCGCATTCATTTCTCCATGACTTCTTCATTCCCCCTTTTAACATAAATCTTAATTCTCTTGGGGAATTCTCCAAGTAAGTCTATCTCCACTTTAACTATTGCGCAACTTGGCCTGGTCTGGTTCTTAGTGGCTTGATCTACTTGTAGCGGCTTACCTATTGCAGCCGCAAGAGAGAAAATAACCTCTTCTCCAAAAAAATTTGGAGGGAGAGACGGGAATGAAATCCATTCTATGACCGTAGTGGTCTCTTCCTCCGGGTTAAACATTGGGTCTTATTTGAGAGTTCTCATAGGATATGATCTACCCTTTTGCATAATGTAAAACGCCGACTTCGATAACAGATGGACATAGTCCTCAAGTAACAATTCTCTAATCAGAACATATCTATTGCTAATCAAACTAATTTTATATTCTCCCTTTAACTCACATTGCTTAGGAATAAGCTTTCTCAAATCATGGATCTCTGGCTACCCGTATGAAAATTTTTCTATTACAGTATATTGAAGATTTTCGTTGATAACCATTTGTTCTACTTCTGAATACTCCCATTGTACAATAGGCTCCCCATGGAGATAGTTAATAGGTTTTTGTGGGCAGGTTTAGATTTCACAACAGTGGGTTTAAGTAACCTCGCATACAATGGTAAGGAAGCATGTTGACCAGTCCAAGGGCTGGCCACCGGCCGACGTGGCCATCGATCTCGAATCAAAATTATCGGCGGCGATATTAGGGTTTCCTAGTAGAGAGTGTTTTGTCCGGTGGCCTTTTCATTGTGCTCTTTTTTAAATAAAATTTTACTTTGATCTTTTTTCTGATTTTTTTAAATAATTTTTTTCTTCTAGAAGCCATTCAACCTTTATCTGCTTCTTCCTTTTTTTTTTCTTTTCTTTTTTTTTGCATTTGATATTGGCCATTCAACCTTTTTAATTTGTTGTTATTTTTTCTTCTTCTTTTTGTTTTTTTGATTTTGTCTTTTTCTTTTTGATTTTTTTAAATAAATTTTTTTTCGTCTCACCGTTTGACTATTTATTTAGCCTTTTACTTTTTGATTTTTTAAAATAAATTTTTTGTTATTTTTTAAGCTGTGCTATGTTAAATTATTATTTTTTAAAATGCCAATGTTTTAAAGTTTTTTTATTTGCTCTTTTTAAAAAGATTTTTTTTCTTTTTTAATTCTTTCACTTCTTTTGTGAACTTGTTTTTGGTCATTTTATTATTTCTTGTTTATTCTTTTATTTTATTAAGTTAAGAATGCATGATAGTCAAATAAATATCGTTATAGATACATTACATAATTATTTATACAATATTGATACACGATTATGCACCATTTATATAATGTCGATACATTAAATACCTATCTATATAATGTCGACACATGTTTGTATACCATTTATACAATATCATTACACATTTACATACTATTTATATAATATTGATACATGCTTATACATAATTGGTACAGTGTTGATACATTACATAACTATATATACAACATTGATGCACGTTTATACGCATGCATACAAAATCAATACATGAATTTTTTTAAAATAAAGATTATTTTTATATATAAAAAGTCATAGCAAAATAAAAATAAAATAAATTATTCTAACAAATGTTGCCCCAAAAACACATGAAAATATTTTTAATTATATATATATATATATGTGTGTGTGTGTGTGTGTGTGTGTTGAGTTTGAACTTATTTGAATTATGTTGAGTTCATGACCTTTTTCGATTATTTTTTGTAAAAAAAAAAAAAAGCATGGGCTATTTTTTTGATAAACTTTTTATTTTTTAGTATATATATGAAATTTTCCCTAAAGAAAATTAAACCTTAGTAAGTATTAGGCAAGTTGGATTATGAATCGTATTTTAGCCTATTCCATTCCAACACATTTCAGCCCAAATAGTTCTTTTGGGGGGTTGGGGGAGTGGGAATAAGCGTCAATAACTCATTAATTTATTAACTCAACTCAATATAACAATAACTTAGAGTCTAAAACCGCTAATATATATTTCCTCAAAAGTTAATGTAACCAAGCAAATAACTTCCATCGATATCATGATAATACTATTGTGTGTTTATTCGATTCAAAATCCAAACAATCAAACTTATTTTTAAATTAAACTTACTAATAACTTTAAATTAAATCTTGAAATCGAATCCTGATTAAAATATAATTCTCCATCAGAAAAAACCAATTAGATCTCTGCATCTAATTGCAACACAAAATCATGAGGTCCATAAAGAGCAGCCATGATGAAACCTTTGTGTTGTGGAAGTTCACTTATTTTTTCCAAGTCTTGTTGAGTGAGTGACCAATCAAATA
>JBCEWC010020286.1:0-11001 GCA_038996855.1 Solanum aculeatissimum
TCGCTGCAAAACCTTGGGCGTGAGCCCGGGCGGAGCGGCCGTCGGTGCAGATCTTGGTGGTAGTAGCAAATATTCAACAATTTAACAAATCTCCACCTTGGCAAGATTCTCCATTTTCAACATTGTTTGAACTTGATCAAGAGTATATTTTCATCACTCCATTTTCTGCAACAATTCATTAATATAAATCTTTCACATAACACCGATGATTTATTTTCATGTTGAGCATAATCTTTTTCACAAAATTTAAAATGATGAATCTTTTTTTTTTTTACAAAATTTAAATTTCCAAGTGAAGTTCTGCATTTTTAAAAAAAAACATAATTGAAAACATGATTTGGAATCATAAATCTTTTTTTTTTTAGAATTTGGAATTTAAAATATCATTTCAAATCATAATCTCAAATTGCATATTCAAAAACTTATTTGAAATAAAAATTTATAATCAGGGTGTCTTCGAAAACGCAAACACAAATTTTGCATGACTGTGGTTAGCTCATGCCATAAATTATTGATCATTAAATCATTTCTTTATATCATATATCATATATCAAATATAAGAATAAACTAAATACGTTTGTTAATAAAAAAGGAAATAGTTAAAATTAGGTGGGCAGATGTTGATAATGACTGTTACCATGAGGCAACCACTCATGTTAATCGCTTAATCACTATTTGCCCCAAAATCTCCGAAAGATTTGGCGCCAAACTCTCATCCCATATTATTATTATTAATTTGGGGAAAAAAAAGAAACCCTAAAAGTTAAAAAAAAAGTGTTTTTTTTATATTTGGTTAACAATAAAAATAATTATAGAAACAACAAAAAAAAGAAAAAAACTTAAAGCTTAGGAAATACAAAGTCAAACACAAAGCACATAACAAAAAGAACACAGAAATTTAGGTAGACAACAAGAAAGGAATCAAGAAAGTTTTTTTCAGATACATTTTACCTTTGGTGTTCCGTGCATTAATAGATTATTATTTTAATTAATTAGTAGCTTTTAATTAATCAATAAGAAAAAATTTAGATTTGACCCCAATTTTGGAATTGTGAATTTAATTAGGATCTAATTAAATCCAACGTTACATAAGTTGAATGTCGTCCCCAACAACATGTTGTAAATCTAATGATAGCATTCACATGATTAACGCAGACGCCGCCGCCGTCAACACCACCGCCACCGGCGGCGTTACCACCACAGCCAACAAGAAGGTACAACTAATTTATTTTAAGAAATTTTTGTTTTTTTAATTTTTTTTTCTTTTTGATCCGTGGGTAAAATAAAGTTTTGAATTTTTTTTTAATGATGTTGAAACAAAGGCTGGTATACCAAAACTTTTTAATTCCAAAAGCATTGGAGGAAGTTTTGAAGAGGATCTAACACAATCAGGAAAAAATGATCAAGGTTGGATTTATAATTTTAATCTACTTTTTCTTTTTTGAATATTATATATATACTTTTGATATTATAATGGATTTTTTGTTTTATTTGTTTTTGGCGCAGAAGTGGATTGGAAGATTATATCAAGGAAAAAAGTTTTTTTTGAAACGTCTCCTTCAGTGAAGAGAAGTTTTACAGGTAGGAATTATTATCACCAACATAATGTTTTCAATAATATTAAATTAAATGCATGAGTATTAATTCCCTATATTATATGAACTTTTCATGTGCATGATGAAATTGTATTATTTTAAAGTTATCAGTTGTACGTATGTTCATGTTAAAGTAATTTATCTAGTTAAGTTTTATATTTGTGCTTTTGATGAGTCATCTATATTGATTAATTGAATAGTATGATCCTACAAGTCTTTTTTAATCTTATATGAGGGGGGAAAAAATAATAATATCCTAGAAAGTTATTACATTTGAATTGTATTATGGTAGTACTACTTTCTCTACTTCGTCACATTTCACCTATCATTCTTCATGTATTTGATTAAGGTTGTTATTTATTAATATCTAGCTATAATTAAAGGTGGATTTAGTCTTACATGACATTTTAGTTCAAACGTATACAACGTCAAGTTCATAATAAATATTTATTGTACAAATAGAGATGAATCTAGAATTCAAGTTTTATGGTTCAATTCATAAGGTTATCAACATTAAACTCGGTATGTTACTCAAAAAATTAAAATTATGGGCTCAAATTTATTATTTATTGCATTTTTAGGAGGTTTTTTATCCATAAAATTTGTATTGTATTGAAAGTATTGAATTGAGGTGAACTGAAGTGTTGCATTCTCCTTTGTTCATTAAGTGATTACACTAGTAGATACACTTTAATTTTAGTTGTTTGTTGAGAGAAAATATATCAGGAAATAACATCTGTACCTCTGAGGTAGTGGTAAGGTCTGCGTACATTTTACCCTGGATATGTTGCTGTTGTTGTTGAGAGAAAATATATACTTATCACTTAATCATAGTCAAATAAAAAAATATATATATATATATCATATTCATTGATTTAATCTAAATACAGCTTGCACGTAATGTGTGTTAGCCACGTCCCCATCAAGCCAAAAGACTTAGGTATTTCTCCATAATCTACTTATTAGCTTCTTGTGTAGTATATAGGTAGTGCACCTAACAGAAGACTAAAATGTGGTTTACTTATTGGCAAATGCCTTTTCTTTTCATCATACATTTGTAAAATAAAAATAACGTGGAAATAGTTTTTCTTGTGTATATGGTTGACCTGTGAGGACTTTGTAATTACTCTCTAAACACTTGGGGCAACTAGTTTATAAAATATATACAAAATTATAGATTATGTATATTTACATTGAATATACGTATGTTATACATAAACAATATATGTTTTGGGCATGTTGATAAATAAGTTTGGACGAACTGTATGAGTTTCCTTATAAAATACGTATCTTTTAATTTCAAAGTGAAGATTAGAAGAAAATTCAAACCACAACCACCATGTTACTAATTTCTTATCTACTCTCAGCAAGGCATAATAGTGCAAGGATTGAAGGCCTAAATCTTTCCAATTTTGATCAGTCGATGCAACCTGCTACTATCATTAAAAATATTAGGTATGAATTTTTCCTGATTTAAAAGTAAATATTACTAAACTTTTTAGAGTTTAATTAACTAGGATATATATATGTGACTGGAAAATATTAGGGTTTTTGCCGGGACATGGAATGTAGGAGGAAAAGCTCCTAATCATGGACTTAATCTTGAAGATTTCTTGCAAGTGGAAGGTTCTGCAGACATATATGTTTTGGGGTATGATAAATTCAACATATATTATTCCCTCTTTTATTTCAGTTTATTTGTCTTATTTTACACTTTTCAATCTTAATTTTTCATACATGAGATATCTTACACCACAAGATTAAAATATATTTTGAGACATTCTGCATATATATCTTTAGTCTTAAATCACAAGATTCAAAAGTGATCTCTCTTTCTTTATTTTCTTAAACTCCATATGTCAGAGTCAACAAATAAATTGAAATGGAGGGGGAGTATTCTTTTTGGTCTTACAAGATAAGATGTCAGATACATATATAAAATTGTGGTTTCTAATTTTTTTCAGGTTTCAAGAAATAGTACCCTTAAATGCAGGAAATGTATTAGTGAGTGAAGATAGTGAACCAGCAGCAAGATGGTTAGCCCTTATAAGCCATGCACTTAACAAATCATCATATGATCATGATGATGATTCAAGCAATCCAAAATCCAACAGCTTATTCAATAAACACTCTCTTAAAGTTGTTAAAAAGAGTTTAAAGGCTAATAGCAACCTTCTCAAGACATGTAATTGTCCTTCAACAACAAGGCGTTTGAGAAAGCTTAGCGATCCATCTTCTTCTCTCTTGACACATTTTCGCGAAGACGATTTACAGTCGATTGCTCAGAAATTTCCTTCTACTAATTATGGTTTGAGTTATCATCTTATATCAAGCAAGCAAATGGTGGGGATTTTTCTTTCAGTTTGGGCACGAAAAGAGTTAGCACAACATATTGGACATCTCAGAATATCTTCTCTTGGCAGAGGTATCATGGGTTGTTTTGGAAATAAGGTTTGTTAAAACATAATATTTGACTATTTTTTCTTTCAATTTGAATATGGTGTAGGTATAGTAGACTAGAATATTCAAAATGATAGAAAAGAGCTTTCGTGTTACCAATGTTGCTTCTTAAGAAGCACATTAGTTGGGGCAAGAGTTTTCATGAATTTAGTGACTTTTGCACCTACTTTATATCAATGTC
This sequence comes from Solanum aculeatissimum, assembly GCA_038996855.1. Classification (NCBI taxonomy): domain Eukaryota; kingdom Viridiplantae; phylum Streptophyta; class Magnoliopsida; order Solanales; family Solanaceae; genus Solanum; species Solanum aculeatissimum. Next base: position 4,237 of record JBCEWC010020286.1, read on the forward strand.
GGAGTTAGGAATTTAAAAAAATTAAATAAAATCATGCCAAGAGATTTTTTAACAATATTTTATATATAATATAATGCTTTTTGTGTGCCTCTACCTTTGTCTTATACTGTGTATCAAATAATATTTGATTGTAAATATAATTATTATTGTATGCTTATAATTTGACGTTGTGGTAGGAAGTCTATTAATTTTAAATTGTGAATATCTAAGTTATTTGGACTTAGTTACTTTTGGAGTTGTACCCTTGCTTACATGACAAGGGTATGGATATGAGATTCATATCAGTTTTGGTCAACCGATTTTGGTTACTTTGATCATTTTTTCGTAATCAAGAGCAAGCGCTAAAGTAAAATCGAAGAAAATGGAATACTCTATTTAAAAAGATTTCTGCGTGAGACTTTTTCCCTTTTTTCTGTTTCTAAATGATCAATACCTTGTTAGTTTGTAATTCTATATGCAGGGGTGTATAGCAATAAGCATGTCATTGTATCGTACGAGCTTTTGCTTTGTGTGTAGTCACTTAGCTTCTGGGGAGAAAGAAGGAGATGAACTAAGAAGAAATGCTGATGTTGCTGAGATTCTCAAAAGCATACAATTTCCAAGAATTTGTAGGAATCCAGATAGAGGAATCTCACAAAAAATTACTGATCACCAGTAAGTTTTTTTTTTCTTTTCAATCAATATACTTATGTTTTTGTTATATAACTATGAGCTAGAGAATTACTTTTTTTATATGTTATACCAGAGGCGTATGGAGCTTTTGTCCAAAACGAATTTAATTGAACTCATATTTTAGATGAGTATTACAAATTGTCTTATTGAGATATATGAGAATTTTAATGTATGGTTTTTAGTAAGTGTATCATTCTTTTATAAACAAACTAAAAAAAAGTATGCTATATAACTTGGGAAAAGAAGTAGTAAATTTTGAATTCAACTTGGTGGTCGTTTGGCATGAATATAAGGAAAATAATCATGGCATATAACTTAATACACCAAATGTTTGTATTATTTTAAACTACCAACAACAATATGAAATAACTAATCCATATATACACCATATGACTACTTGTAAAAAAAGCTTATTGGTAATCCTTGAGAATTTCTTATCTCCAAAAGAGAAAAGAACAGTGTCATCAGCATTGATGTTAGGGGCCCTATCCAATGAATTGATCATTCTCATAGCGTTTGAATTAGCAGTAATGATGAAAAGAACTAGTAAAAAAGAAGCACCGTGTGAAAAAGCCAAAATTAGAGCTATCAATCAGTATAAAATACCAAATGTTGGCTATATATATATGAGGTTCACAAAAGACTTAAAATGAGGAATTCCCATGAGAGTTTATCATAGGTCTTTAACATAGACAAGTTCCCCCCTTGAAGGTCAAATGACATCCACGCATAATTATATACTCACTACTTTTAATGTATTTTATCCAATTTTTGTGCAATGTACCAAACACCTATAAGAAATAAGTTATTCATTCTTATATATAATTAATCATTATTATAAATTCATATATAACTTGTCTTCGAATCAAACACCCCCTCCACAAAATTATTAGATTAAATCTAGTAGACGTTTGGTGTCACTATGTAATGTTACATCACGTTTATTAATGATGTAGACGTTAATAAATTTCAGGCGTGCGATATGGCTTGGAGACTTGAATTATCGAGTGTCTTTGAGTTATGAAGAAACAAGGCTTCTTTTAGAGGATAATGACTGGGACTCTCTTCTGGAAAAGGATCAGGTTTGGTGTCTTTAAAAAAAAAAAAAATTATTTGTGAGGTGCTTATTGATTGGGATAAGTAAAAAATAAAATCACATTTTTTTCTGTTTAACATAAAGTCACCTAAGTACAGATTGAAAATAGAATTTGGCCTACAGGATCTTAAGGTGTCAACCTGACTGAATTGATTAGGTCAGGAGTTACATATTAGTTATATTGTTATCCTAATTAGAAGCTACAAAGGAATTTACTAGCTAGTTGCTGTTAATATACACTTTTAATGTTCTTTTATTAAAATAAGATATTATGGTTATCGATGAATACATTTTGTTTGTGTCCTAAGATTGATATTGAATATTCACAAGAATATGTTTGGATAAACTAATTAGGTAGCTCTTAGTTGTAATAAAGATATCATCCTGTGGTTAATGGATTGAGTTGAGAATCATCGAGTCTCAAAGATAAAAATATTAGATGATTTTTTCTTATTTGTTCTAGTTTTGATAGACAGAATTATCTGATATCTCTAACTACTGTAGGTGCCAAATATCTCATAAAATTAATCAAGATACACAAAAATTATTCCTGACACCACAATTATAAAAAAAAATACTTCAATTAAACATAGGCTAAAAATATTTTTGAAACACTCCCTTCTGAGTTCTGACAGAGGGAAAAAAGATTGCCAATTTTGACTAAGGACAAAGACAGTGTAAAGACAAACATTCTACTAAGAAACATGGTCTTGCCATCGGTTGTTGAAATTCGTCGTCTTTAATCTTTTTTCTTTTTTTGAATTAAAAAACAAATTCTTTTTCCGTGCTGTTTCTAATTTTATTATAGCTACTCTAGGATATAAATTTTTCACTATGTAAAATAGAAAATTAACAAAGAAATCAAGTTATCTCATTTCTGTAGGAACATAAGGCACTTGTCTATCGAAGTCAAATATTTATTCTGAAAATGAAATATAAGAGATATTTGTAAGATTATTTTTTTGAAGTTAACTACAAACTAATAGGGTTTTATATTGAACTATTTCTTCAATAGTCGATAAAAAATTTGATATGTCTATGTTGGTGACAGTTGAATGTGGAGAGAGAAGCGGGAAGAGTGTTCAATGGATGGAATGAAGGGAAGATATATTTTGCCCCAACATACAAGTATTCTCATAATTCAGATTCATATGCCGGAGAAACAACAAAGTCTAAGAAGAAACGACGAACACCTGCATGGTATTTCTCTCTCTTTTCTCTTTTCTTATTGCAAATTGGATTCGAAAGCTAGAAAGGGGTAGTGGGAATCAAACTCACATTTTTTGTGCGTTTAACTTTAACGATGCATTTTTAGCCTTAATTTTATGTGATCTTATGATTTATTGTACTAATTTCAGGTGTGATAGAATATTATGGCGAGGCGAGGGCATTGAACAATTATCTTATATTCGAGGGGAATCAAGATTTTCGGATCATAGACCAGTTTGTTCTGTATTCGCAGTCGATGTGGAGGTGGAGGCAGAGCTAGTGAAAAAGAATAACTCCAAATTTAGAAAGGGTTTTTCTTGCACTGCTAATAGAATGGATCAATATGAAGATTTTATACCACAGAGACACAGCTTCTATGATTATTGAAATACAAACTCTAACTAACTTTAAAGATCTTCTTGTGTAGGAAAAATATCAAAAACATCTCTACCCTCAAAAGGTAGTACGCATCACCCTTCTTGGACCTCCAGGGGTATGTTGTATGTTGTATGTTGTAGCTTGAGGGACAAAGATGGATTCCCCCTATTATCCATCAAGTTACACTATCTTTTGTTTGCCCCTAAATTTCAACCCAGGCCTAAAATGATCAATAAAACATGATAACATCAAAGGGGGGAAAAATGAGCAAAGAAAAAAAAAGGACAATGACACTAGTAGTTTATTTATTAATATATATGGATAAACTGTGTCTAAAACAAGAAATGTGAGTAATTTAGGCATACAATGAACTCTTTGCAAACGGGAAAACACACACGAATTATTCATCTTAGCTATATCTAGCTTTATTCCGATGTATCCTCATAGGCCAAATCCCAAATAGAAAGTGGAGATTGATGATGTTCATTTTCTTTAGGCATATCATTCAAATTCATGTTGTCATAATGAAGTTGTTCAAGGACATTATTGCCTCCCCAAAATCCTTGGAGATTCTCCTCAACTGATCCTCCATTAGCATTTTGTGCAATTTGGTAGTTCTCGAAGCTCCTTTTTATCTCCATGTCCAGCCAATCATGTTCGCCATCGTGTGGTATCGGTTGTAATCCAATCAAGTTAGTAAAATTGTCGATGAACAAATTAAGTGACTCCTCCTCTCCCCTGTGGTCAATACTTTGTTGTTCATTCATAGTTTGCTTTCCACGATAAAAACAACTTGTCTCATTGTCCATTCTTGAATTCTTGTATGGAAATCCAACCCCTAACTCACTGTGCACGCAATTTAAGTTTTGGCATAACACATCCTCCCTGTCTATGTCGCTCTCAAACACACCCTTCCTTTTCTCGTTTCTCCTCAAAGTGGGTACCAAAGCTAGATGTTCATCTTCTTTTATTCCCTCAACATTTTCTTGATCTTCTTCTATCGATTTTGATGTCGAAATCTTGAGAGATTTTTCAGCCATCTTAACAAGAACTTCTTCCTGGTTAACCACTTTAGACCAAGTAGCTGTTTCTTTAGCTGTCATCTTGTTCTGTAAGCTCTTTGATTGTTTCACCAGCCTCCTCATTTTGTCAAAATTAACAGACATATGTTTGATAATTCCAGCCAAAACACTCACTTTCCAAGCCTTTTTCAAGTCATGAGGCTTCTTATATGGTGGTGGTCCTTGTTCTTGTGAAAAGCCTTGATCACCCCACCATAGTTCCTTCCCAGTGGGCCACCATGGTGGGGCCAACCCTTTATCCAAAGGGAACCTCCTTTGTGGTGGGACGCAATGTTGCATAAGGGATGAAAGGAGTGAACCCAAAGTAGTATCTTGCAAGTCATGTAGAAGATCCATGCATGACTTTGGATCCAACCCATTTTCTTCAGCTAGTTTAGGCAAGAATGTTGCGATAGCAGCTGGGGCATTTTTCTCGAATCTCACTTTCTCCTTCCACCACTCTCGTAAACTATCCGATGACCCTGTCACCGGCTTCCCTTTTTCGGGTACTATCCCGTAGACAAAGCCTTGACCTTTGCAAATCTCCATGATTTTGACCATGTACTTGAGGATGGAATCTTGAGCTCTAGACATCTTCTTGCGGCGGGATTGTTCTTGCTTAGCTTGTGATTCATCGTTGTCATCGTCGTTGTCAAGTGATAATTCTTCGCTAGAACTAGCACAAGTACTGGTACTAGTAGTTTCGATCATCATGTCCCTCTTCTTGGCCTTGAGTATTTGCATTCGCATCCGGTCCTTCCACATACGACGTTTGAGATCGTCGTAGTTGATTTCTTCATCGTCAAATCCTTGATTCTCTTCGACTAATTCGTTGTTCATCGGGCTCAAAGGCTCGACAATTTCTTCAAATTCCACCATTATGTATATGTATATGTCTAATTAATTTTGAGATATAATATGAATCAAAGAATGTGTATTTATAGCGTGGGACTTATAAAATGTATTATATTGGTGAAATGTGGCGGTGTGAATTGGATAAAAATATTAGAGGAGACAAATGTGGCTCTTCCCAAGAGTGAAGGGTGATTTTGGAGGAAGATAGGGGAAGTGGGGACTGAGAGAAGAAACTGATGAAATTTAGGAAATTGTTGCATTGATGTTATACAAAATAAAAAAAATACAGCTAGCAATGATGCAAGGAATTGACAGACTTATTTGTCATATGTGTATTCGTGGTTAATCCTCATTTATCACCTTTGCATGCATGCATGTGAAAACGTACGGTTTTTATGCTAGCCGATTTGCCAATGAATTCAATTCTTTTATTTTAGAAGCTAGTGAATCATGATACGTTTGAGTTCATAAACTATTAAATTTTTGTACGGTTATAAATAGCTACGTTCAAAATAAGTATTCAATAAATAATAAATTAATTAAAAAGAAGGAAATACTATTTTTAGTATAACCACAAAAACGACTTACCTAATGCATGAAGTGTCTTTCAATTTAGCTAGAACCCTTCATCTTGTAACAACAATGAAGTGAGAAAAAGAAAAAAGATCCATTAGTAGATTAAAAAATTATGCCATCAAAGTCATTGCATAGTTTCATAGTTTCTTTTTCATGTTCATGTTTATGTTTATGTAATAATAAGTATAACATATCTATTTATATCTATATCTATATTATATTAATAGGAGAGGATGCAACCCCCTCATGAAGCCACATGGCATTCTATTACTTTGCCATTTGTAAATAAAATAGTTAGCTAACTAAAATTTAAATTTTGCAATAATAATAATTTGGATAATAATGAATTTAATTTGCAAATCAGTTATTTGGTTGTGATTGCTCTAAAATATTTGCACATTTTTTTTCAATTTTAAAATTCAATAAACACTTTTGATGCTCCCTTTTTGTATCCAATTTTATTTCCACAAAAATGTAGACATCAAACAACATATTTTTTCATATCCTCTATTTTTTCATATACTCCTAAAATTAAGATAATTCAGTTCTCTTTTTGTGAAAAAAATACTCCTAAAAAAAGGTAAAATTAAAAAATAACTTCCTTTTAAGTTTACCTCAAAGAAGTTTAACCTAGTTTTTACTTTTGTTTCTATGAAAACTGTAATTTTAATAATATAAACTATTTTAAATGACAAATTTCAAAAAAATATACCAAATAAAACTGCCAAGTATCAAAATGGCTAAATAAATTAATTTAAAATCTAAAATTTGAATTTCAAAAAGATAAGTCCATAACCCACGCATCTGAAAAATTAAAATTACCTTCAAAATTAAAATTACTTTCAATTTCATCACTCCCATCTTCTTAAGAAATTAAAACCTATTTACTATTTTCAACATCCAATAATTTATGTTCAT
>JBCEWC010020287.1:0-11001 GCA_038996855.1 Solanum aculeatissimum
CTTCGCATCAAATTTGACTTTATTATATAATAAAGGATAATGATTTATGCTCAAACATCAAACAAATAAATATTCCAGTGCTTCTATGTAGATTTGAGCAAGACAAAACTTAGACCAATAGAGTGAAAGAGAAAAATGAGAAGGAACACACCTTAAGGATTTTGCAGTATCGATTATTTCACTAATAGATACATCATTTGGGAAAATCTGAAGAGCATCACCAAAAAATAGATTAAGGTATAATAGATCAGAAATAGCAGCATCATATCTTATTGGCTAGTAAAAACTTAGAAAGCAAGCAGTAATTCAACAACGGAAGAAAATCAAACAGCTTGCAGACAAACCAATGATTTGGTCAATTATAACTTATAAGCAACCAATATATTGGATAACACAGAATGGTAGCATTTTCAGTTTATGCATATGGCTTGTTTAGGTACTTTGACTGTTTGCTACAGATAATGTTTGTTGCCAATTTATCAAAAAGTGGGTAAGTATTTTAATTTCTGGCAGATATAGAGAAAGTTAAAATCTAATTTGAGCCAGTGTTCTGTCAGGAAAAAGTTAAGTCTCTGTTAAATTTGTTTTATGTGATAGACTCATATTATACAACATTATGCCACATTCTCTTTCAAAACAACATCTCATCAGTGGAAAGAAAAATGAGCTATTCATAATTTTTCGGGTTAATAGCTATGTTATGTTTGTATTGCTACTTCATATTTGCCGGTAATACAAATTTATAATAGTCAAATATAATATATTTTCTACGCGAGGGGACCAAAGCAACACAATTTAATTAATTGAAGGTTAAGTATGTAGAATCATAAATCGTAAGGACCAAAAACATAATTTACCAATAACTTAGGGAACAAAAATGCAGCTATACCTAGTTTTTATGTCGCAAACTACTGAAAAATCATACCTCAACATGTTTTAGCTCCATGGTTCCATCCATCAGTTCAATTAACAACTCATGATTTTGCTCTCGTGGTTCAGCAACATCTATTGTTTGGTTGTGGAGTGAGTTTTCTAAGTTTGGAATAAAAGTTCTCAAAGATAATCTGATGCAGTTCCCCTCAAATTCTACTATCTTAAGACCAGAAAATGCATCTTCAATCTTCTCTATAGCCTCAAACCTGATTTTATTGTAAAATTAAATGCGCTGGAGTTAAACAAGAGAGAGTATGAAGAACTATGTTAAGTTTATTTTCGGAATACCTGTTAAAAGTACTCTCAAGATCTTCCAATGACTTCAAATTCAATTTGCTCTTTTCAAGCTGATTACCTAATTCAAAGATCTACATACAAAAGGGGTAAAACAATGATACATAAGTGGTTCCTAAATTTTATTTTAAAGAAATAACAGAACAACAGCCAAATATGCACAGATTGTTATGCAATGTGATAATTGAGAGTTTGAGACTACTAATAAACTAAAAAATTGCTGTTGCATCAGCAACTGACAGCAAGATTTGCATTTAGGTAATAATATCAAGCTACTCTAAGTTGTCTAGCAATATTGAAAAGATGTAAGAACCTTAAAGTTATGTTCTACAGGAGCACTTGACAAGTTTCCTTTATCTTCAGGTGTAGAACAAGCAAAATTTGTCAGTACTCTTCCTTGTTCAAGTCCCTAAAAAATAAGGCAAGTTACAATAAGTACAGGAAAAATAAGCATTTGAACAAAGTTAGGAGTTCTGAGATTCAGAGAAAGCATGATAAGATTGACACAGTAAATTTGAACAGATAGAAGAGGCAAAAATATAGAAGAGCACAAGAAATTGTTCCCCTAGCAAGAAAAAATCAGTTGCTAATCAAAGTGTAATTTTTTCTAAAGTAATATGATTAAATTTAACTGGTTCAGCAGTATAACAAAAATATCCTTGCTATTATTCCACTTGAAAAGATACCATGGCTGACAACTTATCATTATTATTCAAATGAAAAGACCACACAGAAGAATGATGTAATGATTGCAACTGAGAGGAAGTGATACACCATAAAGCTAATAGATTGTCCCTTCTAGGCCCCATAGAGAAGACACAAGTTTCAACTATGCAACTCATTAGCTGCTGATGAAATTTTAAGTTCTTCCCACAATATCTTCACATAGAACTTGAAATTGTAAAGTCGACTAACTAACAAACAAAAGGCCACCACAACCTTCCGTTTTCCTTCATTTTCTTATTCTTATGAAAATAAACACAAAGTTTTAATTTACATCCAACCAAAATAAGAGATAAAATCAAGGGGCAAGAAAAGCTAAGAATTTAGAAGTTCCTTCTTCTTAATGTTTGTTCCACAGTCCATTCAACAATATTATTCACGCTGAGAAAAATGCTCCAAAAACATGACATATGCCATCTTCCACAACACCTCCCAATATTTTCAGACTTCTCCCCATATTCATAGAATTTACTAGAAACTGGCGAGGAAGTAATTTATTCATTTCTGAGTATCACCAATCTTCTACTCTTCCTTATCAATGAAACTACCAAATTTTGCCGATGTATCAGCAAATAAGAACATGGTGATCCTACTTCATATACTCACGGAAAAAAATTCATGAAAACATTGCGCTTATGTGCTCCCCTATACATGGATCATATGGTTAAGATGCACCAGAATTGACATCCATTACTGTTTAACAGGTTTGAAATATTGTAAAAAAAAACTTATGCGCTAGCACAAATAGAAACAGCTTCAGCATAGAGTTGGATCACACAGAAGTTATAAATTGTCACAGTTTACATTCTTCCACCTACATGCAGTTTATTTGATACACCTTAACGGTTTAGTTCAGTCAGCAGCAAGATACCATAAAACAATAGCATGTCCAATTTCTTAGGGAACCAACAAGTAAATGTGTGTGCTGAACCTGCATGCAATCCCCCTCCACCCCAACCTGATCAACAAACTCAGTTTATATTCAAGTAGAATCAGCAGACGAACAGAAACAAACCAGTGATTCAATGAGCTCCAAAGGACAACTAAGGCCTTCAACCGCATTCACCAATTTGCTATAACCTACAGAAAAAAGCAAACATTTCAATATCAGAAGTCAAGCACGTGTTGCAATCCCAATTTAAATTTTCCAAAACCACCAGGATCCTCAGCACCTTCGACATATTCCCTTGAAAGCCCCTCAATTTCATCTGCTATTTTTGCATTCTTAGCCTCCTCTGTGCTCAGCTCATTCTTCAAATATTTCCAAAATTCATCTGAAGTTGAAACACGAGAATGTAAATGGCAGACAAAGCTCCCTCCAAACATATATGTGTGTGATTGTGTGTGTCTAGTAAAGCTCCCCCCCAAACATATGTTTGTGTGCTCGTGTGTTATACACAGACACACATACGTGGGGGGATAAAGAAGATATGAACATATTTTCTTCTACCTAAATCCTGATCAGACGAGAAGCTGATTTCTGACGCATCACATAATATCTGTTCCACTTTGCTCTGCAAAATTATACCCAGTGAACAAACACGATTTTGAAGGAAAAATATAGTGAACATGACAAACTTTCAAAGAAAACATGAAATGATCCATTCAAAAAAGAAAAAGGAAAAGAAAAGAAAAACTCTAGCTCTCATCAATTTGTCTATTCCTTGTCCCTTATCGAGTCAATTTGATCTTTTTCAGAGCTAACGTGTTTGTTATTGGTAAAAATGCATTCTAAGATGGACTCATTTTTCATTGTTTCATTATCTCAAAAGTGAAAATGTTCTCTTCAATGAAAACAGTTCCCACCTACAAGGGGGAAAATGGCCTCTTTAGCTAATGAAAGAATTCATTTTCCTTTCCAAATATCCCAACTTTTATTCCATGTTACCCGTGACATTATTTTTTCCAACCTTAACTACTCAGAAGTATATCCAACCATATCTACTTTCTCAGTCAAGATCATCGTGCAGGACTTGGCTACTGTGGTTTTACTCTGTGCACACCCAAAGGTTGGCCACTGCGTAATCCAGAAACACAGAAAACATTTTCCTCCAGACTAGCCATACAACTGAAAACAGTTAATCCATTTTCCTTTAAAGAAAACTAAAATTTTGATATTATGAAACTAGACTATTGTAATTTTTCGATATCAAAATGATAAACGAGTGTGCTCAAGTTAATTGAACCAAATTCTGGAGCTAAACAGCAACAAAAACTAAGCAAAAGTACTCATTTTTAAAACTAAAATTCTAAGAAAAAAATGTAAAATTCAAGATTATTATTTTTTACCTCAAATTGAAGTGTACAATCTTCCAGTGATTTCTTCAATTCAAGACCAAATGCTTCTGGGTCTTCGACACTTCTTTGAACATCTCTAAGCTCTTGAATTTCCCTATTATTACCATATTCAAAAGCAGCAAACAGAAAAGATTTTTTTAAAAATAATTTAGCTTGAAATTGCAAAACAAAAAAATCTAAGGAACCTGCGAAGAGAATCAACATCATTGTGACTTGGATTTTCCATTTTTTGCTCGAATTTCGCAAAAAAAAAATTCCAGAATTTTTTCTGTAATTCAAACTCCCGCCATTGTTATACGGGTTTGTGCTTGTGTCGATTAAGGAGGAAAGAGATGCTGGAGGTGGATCGGTAAGTCAGGCCCATAAAAGATGGCCCATTTATGTAAGCCCACTAAAGTCAGGCCCAACATTTCACTATCAAAACATAAGTTGTGGATGGAGCTCTTATATTAATGGAAGAATTACGTGGATAAGCAAATATACACTAGTTAATTAGCTAACATAGCTATAGTTTGAATTAATTACGGCTTGCGGCAAACATCTAGCTATAATTATAGTTTGAGTTTTGTATAATTCGCGCAATTTATATAAACGTTGTGCGCGATTATACAAAAGTTGTGCGCGAATCAAATTGTATAGCAAAATATACAAACAATGTGAGTTGTACAACGTATTATACAAATGTTGTGCACGAATTGTATAGTAAAATATACAAATGCTATATAAAAACTGTGAATTATATATCGAATTATGTAAATGTATATAAGTGTTGCGCGAATTATACAAATGTTGCTATAACTATAATTACGAAATGTAATTATCCAAACTATAACTATAGAGCATAATTAGGGTATTTTTGAGTGGCTATATGCGAAAATTCCTAAAAAAAAAAAAATTTAAAAATATTTTGATATATCAATCCATCTTTTTATGGACTGAACTAAATAAATAGGTGAATCAATAATTCACTCGAACTTAAATGAATTATATTTTTATAAGCTAATTTTTTCACCTCAAGATATAACATCAGCACTAACGTAAGTTTCGTTCATCAATCAAACTCCATGTATTTCGTAGCAAGATTCACTTTATTCATTTATTGACATTTTCTGAAAAAAATTCAAAAAAAGAAAGATATTATTGTAGAGAACCAAATAGGTCATAAAATTAACAGAAATCATGTTTTTAGGCTTTTTTTGGCTAATTTATGAATAACAAAACTCATGCAGATTGGATCTTGATGATTTTTAGTGAGGTATAAAACTTGTGATAGAAAAACAACCTTTCTTTTGCTAGAAGAAATCAATAGATGAGTCATCCAATCAAAGTGTATTGGTTGTTTGCTCATGAGATAAGCGGAGATCAAAAGTTTAAGATCATTCGTTTCTAAGGTCATGGGATGCATGAGCGGAACTAGGAATTAGGAGGGTTTTTTAATCCGAATTCTCTTGTCAATTGTTTTAGGGACAATTATAGTCCATGGTTGTTCGACCAAAATATTTATCAAAAAAATAGTCATTCACTATATAAGTATGTATGGTCGGTGTATATTTCATGTATAGTCAAGCTATATTCAGTTTTTGAGTGTATCATAATGTATATTCAGTGTATAACACATGTATAAATAATCTACATTGTATAGTCATTGTATACTTTCTATGACTTTTGGCAAGTTATATTGTATAGTTATGTATATTTTCTACAATTTTGGGTTATTTTTTATGTAAATAAAAGAGGACTATATTTGTTGTAAATAAATTAGTTTATTATATATATTTGAAATTATCTCCCTTTTTTTTAATGTATATATAAAATAGATGTTGAATTCTCTTGATTTTTCATTTGAAATAATGATTCCAATATTGATTGAATGTATTTTTTTTACTAAAGAAAAAAAAAACATAAAATGCTTTTATTTGTAAAAATGGGTGAATTATTGACCGATTCTAATATTATAAGATTCAAAATTAAGCTCATCAACTATAAAGATTGAATATTTTGTTATATTTTAGCTACTCTTTATATATAGGACAGTTTGATACACTAAAATTTTCGCCTAAATCCCTATATATAGTCTTTCAAAATCACTTCCTCAAAGCAAAAAATTAAAGCTAAAGAAAAAAAAATGTTTTCTCAAAGAAACGTTTCTCTTTTTTCCACCTTTTTCTTGCCTTTCTTCTTGATTTTGGCTTCACAAACCAAAGCAAACTTCAACTCAAATCTTATTGAAAGAGCATGCACAATTTCTAAACCAAATTGGGATTTTGATTTTTGTATAAAACTATTAAATTCTGATCCAAAAATCTCATCAACAAAAACTCCATTTGATTTAGCCATAGCCATTATTCAAGCAGGAAATTCCCATGCATCAAAAATTCAAGATTATATAAATCAAAAGCATAGTCATGAAATAGGCACAAGCCCTGTTGTTTCTTCAGCATTTAGTGTTTGTAGCAAATGGTGTGTATTTTTTTTTTCATATGCCAAACACGTTCAGGAAACAGCCTCTCTATCTCAATGAGATAGTGGTAAGGTTTACTTACATTTTACCCTCCCCAGACCTGACTTATGGGATTTCTCTGAGTATATTGTTGTTGTTGTATGCCAAACATGTTCAGATATTTTTGCCTTTATTTTTTTATATGTGTGAGAGAGATGATAAGATTCAATGGCGAAGGTAATAACACTTGTGTTACTTTTTCTTTAGTAATACATAGTTTGAGTTAAAGCTCTAACTTCGCCCCTAGTGAGATTTGAGCCCATATATAACTTCTAGCATAAGTATGTTTAATTTATGTGACAATCTCAAGCACCCCCTCACGCGTTTTTTTTTTCCCTTTCATAAGCCAAGAACCAAGATCGTGGAAATATTAATATTTGTTATTTTGTTCGCAGTAAGATCTGAACGTGAAACATCTTACTTGTCTAATACTAATATTTTGAATTATGTGGTCGTCTCATTTTTAATTGGACCAAAAGTACTTTTGATCCCTTATTTATTGATAAATTCTTATTTTTAATCTCTATGAGATCTGAAGAAGCATATTAAATTTCACTTAATTGAAAGTGCATTTTTTACTTCGTTGCTTACTACATCTTTCAGATTTTGAGGTTTAAATTAATGTATCTTTGACCATAAAATTTTCGTATATTTTTTTAAATATTTTGAATTATTAATTATTCTGACTTATAGTACTGTTTATGTAGTTTGAACATATATAAATTTCATTTCAAAAAATTTGAAGATTTCATGAGCAAATTCTTGGATCAAACTCAAACTGTTTGACTCTCGAAAAATGAAAAGTGTCACATAAATTGAGCCAGAGAGTAGCATATTCTACAAATTTACCACAATTATTAGTCACCTCACCATTTAATTACTCATACGTTATGTTAAGTTTGTATTGTTACTCCATATTGACGACAATATATAATTCTATAGATAGTCAACTATAGCATATTTTCTACATGAAGGAATTAAGAATACACATTTTAAATTAATGGAAGGTGAAATATGTCGAGAGATTATATCTAAAGGACCAAAAGAAGAACTAATCAATAATTTAGAGATGAAAGTCGTTATTATTATCCCTTTCTAACAACATAAGCTTTTAAATGAACTTTGACTACATAAGCTTTAACTTTTATTCAAACTCAAGAACCTCTTGCTTGCGATAATATCATGTTGAATTATTTGACCATTTTAACTAAAAATCACTTTAAATTGTTCGAAAAAACAAACTTTAATTGCGCAAATTATATTACGTCTCAACAGGTATGGCGGCATTGTTGGTGCTTTTGTGACTGCTTTAGATGATGTTCAAGAGAAGAAGTTTCAATCAGCTAATGACCATGTTGAATCAGCTAATGATTATGCAATGAAATGTGAAGAGGCCTTTTCTTCAAGAAATATTCAAGATGATGGAATTTCAAAGGGTGATAATCTTGTTATGTATTTTAGTTTATCTGCTGGAGTGATTATCAATGTCCTCAGAAATATCGTAACGAAAGGAATATAAGAGTTTATCGCTAGATATTAAATAATATATCTTAGTTTATTTAAGTGAACTATCAAAATCTATATGTTTCAAAACTAGTTTGGTTTGATTGTGACAGTCAAAGTGTGTTGTAGCGATTGAGATAATTATGATAAGAGTGAAAAGAAGAAGAAGATGAAGGTGTGAGTAAAGATGGTTTGAATGTAATATATTTTTGCGTGAAACTTCTATTTATATTTTTCCGCAAGTATCGTTGGAATGAAATAGAGGTGAAGTAACAATAGTCTAAAAGGGATATTTAATTTAAAGCGGCTGCGATTGATTTGAGCTAATTATTTGAACAACTTGTCAAGTAGGTTTTAATATTCTCACTATTCCAAAATAATTGAATTGTTGGAATATGTTAAGTGTTCAAAATAATTGAATTGTTCACTATTCAGATAAATGTGAAAAAAAATTCTCCAATTTTACCCTGCATTAACAAATTATGTTTTGTTGACTTATAATTAATCATCATTACTAATATTTTGGAGTTTGAAAATAGCAAAAATGAAAAAAACATAATTACTTTGTCTTTGTTTTAATTTTTTTTCTTTAAGATATGTGACATATTGTAACTCTTCAATTATTTTGAAATGACGAAAGTATTAATTAGTCATGAAATAATTAATTGAGCTATGCACAAGTTTGATATGTTTATTCTACCTCTTTTTCTTTCCTTTGAAGATTACATACCATAATTTCGTCCAATTAAAGAAAGAGTGATATAGACTTGATACCAACCAAAATATAACTCCAAGGTAGTTCCTTCGTTCACTTTTACATGTCGTCAATGTTTCAGTTATCAAAGTTAAATTATATGAACTTTGATTAGCATTTTGAGAAGTATTTTTTCATTATATTAATATGAGAAAAATTGTAACTTATAACATTTTTCTGTATATTCAACTATCTAAATTTTATATTTTAAATATTAAATTTAACTACTTCAATTTAACTTTGAAATTTAGTCAAATTGACTTTGAAAAATAAAATAGTAACAAGTAAAAGTGAACGAATGGAATGAAGTATTAAACATAGTAATCCTTCTTGAGGAAAAAATTATACCATTAATCGTATTTTATTTTTTCACAAAGTATTCATCATTCAAAAAAATTCAGAATTATTTTTTTCTTACGTAATTAATTATTAATATCTTCACTAAAATATTCATCATTAAAAAATTTCAGGTAGCAAAGATTTTTTGTTCAGCCGATATTGGAAGTATTAAAGTTCGACTATATTGAATTCGCTTTGCAGTCTAAATTTTGGATACATACAAACTTACGTTACATCTGCACCGCACGCAACCACTTCCCTGGCCCCACACGTGAATATATATATATAAAAAAAATCTTTGCACTTTCCTTTTTATCCATTTTCATTTTGATCAAAACAGAAAAAAAAAAAGAAAGGACAGTAGCTATGAGCAGAAGAAGACCTCTGAGTCTTCCGTCAATACTAACGGCGTTAACTATACACTTGGTGATCGTCGCCGGCGAGTATTTCAAGCCGTTCAATGTCACATA
This sequence comes from Solanum aculeatissimum, assembly GCA_038996855.1. Taxonomy (NCBI): domain Eukaryota; kingdom Viridiplantae; phylum Streptophyta; class Magnoliopsida; order Solanales; family Solanaceae; genus Solanum; species Solanum aculeatissimum. The sequence goes on from JBCEWC010020287.1 coordinate 9,815, forward strand.
CGATCACCGTGCTCTTATCATCGACGGCAAACGCCGTATTCTTATCTCCGCCGGCATTCACTACCCTCGCGCCACTCCTGAGGTTAATATTGGAAGTTTCACTTTTGCTAATTGCAATTTGCAGTGTATGTGATTCGTAAAAGCATGTTTTTTTTCATTTTTTAATGACTGAATTTTGATTTACTGTTATTTGGTTGGGTACGAAATTTAAGAGAAGACAGTTTTGATGCATAACTTATATTTTGCTTTTTGAGCTCAAATTTTACATTGTAACTTGTAGTATTTTTCAAGTAGTTTTTGAACATCTGAAAGGTCAAATTTCAAATATTGAATTAATCAAATTCAATTCAGTTCCAAAGATTAGTCGAATTGACTCGTATGAAGTAAAACATGGTAAGTAAAACTAACGGAGGGAGTATATAATTGGACGTATGGAAATTATTTATAATGACTTGTGGTCTTTAAGATAATATGTAATTCCTTACTATGTAGTAATTGCTACAAGAGTAATCATTTAAGTTAAAATGTAAATTATTTCCAAATAGAAAAAGACGACAATGTTTTTTGAACTGTTCAAAAAAGAAAAATTGTCTTGAGGAATTATATTGTATTGGAGCAATGAATAGAATTCCATGGAATTGGGAAAAAAAGATCAAGTAAAAGGTAGCTGCTACGCGGAGTAATCTGGAATAATGGTGAATTAAGTAGGGAAGAAAAGATAAAGAACATAGTTTTTATTATAATATTTTTTCTGTGAAGCTGTATTCAATGAAGATATTAATCTGCAATGTCTTAATTCTAAAAATTGTTGCTTTTTGATCAGTGAAATTACATCTGAATCACAGGTCCTTAAATCATTTCAAAAATCTCATTGGACGTCAAATAGTCAAATAAAAATATGATCTTGTTATAGTTACTGCATTTCTTGGAACAGTTCTTTCATGTAATTTAAAGAACTTAACTCTTAGTTTAATGTTACATAAAAGTTTGAAATGACAATATGAACATCGATGTTATATATGTTAGCGGAGCTTATCTATCTTGTTTTGGTCATGTTCTATTGAAGAACATAGGGTATGAGTTGTCTGAGTCTATATAAGCCTTTGTACATGTGACATGTGCCAGATGTGGCCTAAATTGATAGCTAGGAGCAAAGAAGGTGGTGCAGATGTCATTGAGACTTATAC
>JBCEWC010020288.1:0-11001 GCA_038996855.1 Solanum aculeatissimum
GATTTTTAGATATGGCTAAAACAAGTTTCCGGTAATTTCCGAAGCACATTTTTAGGAACTTTTTGGGTCGTTTCACTCTCGAAGTCTTTTAAACATATCTTGTGTTCTATTTGAGAACTGAGACTCAAACTTATATTTCTTTCCTACTATATTCTATATATTAGAGACTTGTACATGTGACACCAGTCTTGGGATGATTTATAGAATTGATTATCTAGTGCTTGTCCTATCTATTAGACTTCATTTCTTCCTCTTTTAGTGTTATGTATTGAATTAAATAGGTTTAGGCTGACTTGTCTTACTGGGTTGGCAAGTGCCATCACACCCTCTTTTTAGGTCGTGACAATTTGATATCAAAGCCTTAGGTTCATAGGTCTCATATGTGTACAAGCCCAGTCGATTATAGTTTTAAGGATCGGTGTAGAGACGTCCATTACTTATATTTAAAAGGCTACAGATACTGTTAGGAAATTTTCTTTTGTTCTTTCAATTCATGTCATGCGGGGTTATTGGGGGGTTGCTGAGTATTGTGTATTCTTTTGGTAGATAGAAAGGACCAAATCCTTATCTACGGGCAGAGCTGAAGATCCAACTCGTGAGGCTACTATTGAGGCCCCAACTCAAGGTAGAGGTGGAGGTGGAGCCAGAGGACGTGGCAGGGGCCGAGGATGTGCCCATGGTTCAACCCCTTCGAGAGAGTATGACAGAGGTATCTTACTTGATCCTCTCGTCAAGCCTAGACAACACTAGGCTCTTCCACAAGGCGATGATCCTATTACCATTTATGGAACTCTTCAGAGGATAATGGGCATGGTTGAGACTATTGCCCGAGGTACACCATAGGGACCAACTAGGGGTGAAGTTCCCCCTCCTCAGGTGCCCGAGCAACCCCAGGGATTTTGATGAGTTTGTAGCAGATCATTCAGCTTCAGTGGGTCAGACATCTTATATGCCTCCTCATTTGTTAGTTGATACATCGATACCGATAGTTCCTCCTACCAAGATTGTTCATGAGCCGGTATTGGCAGCAAATGACCAGTAGAGATATGAGGGGTTTTAGAAAATGAAACCACCTAATTTTAGGGTGGTAAGGAAGAGGATGCATATGAGTTCCTTACCTTGAGTTATGAGATATTAGAGACCGTAGGACTTCTGGATTCGTGTGGAGTTAGATTTGTTGCCTTACAGTTGTAAGGAGCGGCGCAGGGGTAGTGATGATCTTATATGTGCTCCAGGATAGCAGGGTCCCACTAATCGAGTGAGAGGTATTTTCAGAGGCTTTCCAGGACTGGTTCATCACTTAGAGTGTTCGCGAGGAGAGCAGGTCTAGATTTGAGACTTTGACTCAGGGAAGTATGACAGTGGCTGAGTATGAGGCTAAATTCTATTAGTTGTCTCGTCATACCTTATGTTTGATACCTACAGAGACAGAGAGGGTTCATAAATTTGTGAAGGGGATAACATTTTCTATTCATTCTTATGTGTTTAAGTCTTCACGTGAGGGTGCTTCTTTTCAGACTACAGTGGGTACTGCCAAGGAGGCGGAGTTGCTGTTGAGAGAGGAGTATGGAGACCTCAAGAGGGTCCGAGCATCAAGTCACTTCACAGGTACCTCATCAGGGGGTACAGGTTTCCACAGAGAGGGTGGTACTTCTCAGCATCAAGGTCCAGTTCATGCTTCATTGCTGGCTTTAGAGGGTGGTCAATGCCCTCGTAGTTCTCATAGTTATGCTCAGGGACCATCCAACTCTCAATATAGGCTTGCAGGCCGAGGTTATAGTATTCCCCCTCCATCTTCTCAACACGCTTCTTAGCCGAGTTTACATTATAGGTGTGGCTCTCTAGACCATATGCTTAGATATTTCCCTCATCAGACTCATGTGAGGCCACATCGCTCTTACTCAGCAGCATCGATCAAAGATTAGGATCCTCCAGCTAGAGATGCAATCCCTTAGATCAGGAGTTGTGGTAGGGGGTAGCCAGTAGAGATGGGCGTACTCTGGGTAGGGGTACAAGTGATGCAGTGGGACAAGAAGGCGGTTAAGGTCCTACTCAGGAAGCTGGTGATAGAGGCAATCATTTCTATGCTTTTCCTAGGAGGCCCGAGGCTAAGGCATTTCATGCTGTTATTATAGGTATTGTACCAATCTGTCACAGGCCTGCATTGATATTATTTGATCCTGGCTCCACTTATTCTTATATGTTTGCATATTATTCATCTGGGTTTGATTTACCATGTGATATTATATCTGTGCCTGTTCATATTTTGACCCAGTAGGTGATCCTTTAGTGGTGGATCTGGTTTACCGATCATGTTTTGTCTCTTTGGATAGTTATGAAACTTGGGTTGATATTCTTAGTCTTGATATGGTTGATTTTGACGTCATATTGGGGATAAATTGACTTTCTCCTCATTAGGCTATTCTTGATTTAAGATTGTGACATTGGCCATTCCTAGTAGATCGAGTATTGTATGGCAAGGTTTGAGTGGTTCCTATCCCAACAAAGTTAATTCTTATATTTATGCAGGGAAACTATTGGATTAGGTTTGTCTTGATTATTTGGAATTCATTTGTGATATCGGTGTTGAGCCACCACCGATGGAGTCTATTCCTGTTGTTTGGGAGTTTGTTGATGTGTTTCCTACATACCTTCCTTGTCACGACCCAATCTTAGGGCCTAACTGTAACACGATGAATGATATTCTCAAAGAAACCTCAAACTAACCCTTAGCATTCTTACAAGCATCAAAGGTAAAATAAAGGATATATACATAGCATAGGATAGATCATAAGATAAAGTATACAAGTTTGAAACTAAAGTATATACATATGTCTAAAACATTCCTTTAGACTATAATATAAGACGGGGGCTCAGACACTCCCTAACTCACCCAGAGCAAGAAAGAAAAGATTGTCTCTAATATAATCATAGCATGAATAGAAAGAGAGTAGGTTCGGTCCTCAAAGCCGGAGGACTCACCTGATTTGGATAGTAGTAATATCTAGATCTAGCCATGAGTACGAACAAAAGTATCACCTGCTCTTGCATTGTGATATAATGTAGACATAAAGAATACATTAGTACTTTGGAATATACTAAGTATGCGGGTATGCAATATAAATGAACCATGATAAAACCTGCATTATGTGTTAGATGACAAGGGCATATATATAGAAGAGAAGTATATCTAAGAGAATATCATAACAATATGCCTTAAACCATGATGCATGAATGCCATAGTACATAAATGTAGCGGGGATGGAAACTTAACCGACATGTAAGACCATGTAAGCTATTGCATGAAATTTTGATGTTGCCTCTACACCAGAGAAAAAATAGCCTACTTATCAAAGGTAGATTGTAACACCCCTCAACGTAACTCAGAAAGATCCTATGGTGTATTTCTTGAATATCATCAAATCCGTGCGTTATTTTACAAATATGTCTTTAGATTCTTGTTCAGGAGGAAATATTGTGTTGTAAAAGGGTCACCTTTGATTTTTAGGTCACCCGTATTAAAAAATAATGTTTTGAATGAAATTGCACAAACCAGTAGGGTGCGCGACAACTCCGCGTCGCACCCCTAGTTTCCCATAGTTCAAATTTTTTCGAGTTTCATTTATTACCTAAAAATTTAGTTAGGACCTATCCCAACACCTTTATATACATAAATATACGAATCTTATTTTTTTGGACCTAATACTCTCTCTAAACACCCCTAAATCCTCTCAAACTTCTCTCTAAAAATCCTCCATCAAATCTCTTCAATTTCTTGAAGATCAAGTCATCTACATTAAAGACAAAGCTTCAAAGAAGGATTCTAAAAGTTTTCAAGTCATCTCCTTCAAGTTTCAAGGTCTAAAAGGTATGTGAGTTTCTTCATTCATGGGCTCTTTCACGCATGAAGTCTTAAAACCAAATTTTACAATTCCTTCAAACTTCAATGTTAATTTATTATGGGTATCTTCTATTCCTTCTATTAAATATAGATTATATTGATATTATTCATTTATTGCATGAAATTGCACATATTAATTTTGAGGGTTTTCTCCTATGATCTATTCTATGATGTTCAAAGCTATGCATGTTATGATGAAATTGATGATTTTATAAGATCAATTGCATAGTTCTATGACTAAAGTTCAAAGATGATATGTGTGATTGTGGTGGATTATTTTAAGAATGATTTAAATTGATGAATTTCATTACTTTCATGCACCGTCCTCTTAAGTTACATGATTTAAAGCTTGTATACATGAAATCCACCCAATTATCATATCAAAGTTATGAAAGGGAGTATAATCTCCAAAGATGAGGGTTCAATTCAAGTTATAAAAGCTATGAAAGCTTATGAAAGTTAAATTTACGATGTTTTGAATCCCTTAAAGCTATGTTATGTTAGATGATCTACTCTTATATATATATGATGTTAAATCTATACTTTTTAAGTTTATGAAGATTATGATTATGCATATGTTTTTAAATGTATTTCATGGGAACGATTTAGCACAGAAAGGGGCATTGATGTGGGATTCGACTAGAGAGTCCTAGTAGCAACCCTTTGTCCCACAAACTATGTGCCACCATAAAGGTCCTTGTAGGCCAAGCTAATCTAGTGGATCCACGTAAGCCATTATGTTATGAACGATGCAATTGCGAACTTAGCTTTGGACATCTACCTTGGTAAGTAGATTTCTCCTTTTCACAATGAAAGGAGATCATTGATATTTTCCCAATGGAAAGAGTTTATTAGATTCCATGTAGTAGCTCATATCGTCCATGTAGGTTATGGTCTCCTCCCACATATGTATGATATTATGAAGTTATGTTTTATGCAAGTTTTCCTTAAAATATACTCATACATGTCATATTGAGCTTATATTTCTTTGTATATGTTTATGTATCTTGTTTATGAAGCCTATTATCTATTGTTGCATTGCACCCCACATACTAGTACATTCCAAGTACTAATTCATATATTTTGCCTACATGATTTAACCATGTAGGGATCAAAGCTCCTATCATTCTCCTCCACGTGGCTAGCTTGGATTCGTGAAGATTGTTATTATAGTGAGTCCTCTATTTCGGGGACAATATCCTACCTCCAATCTTGCTTATGTTGAGATATTAGTACTTTACTTTCTATGTTGAGGGTGAGCCTTGGACATGTCTTGACCTCTGTCCTATTCATGCTTAGAGGTGTTGTTGGATATCATATCGTGCTATGCCATGTACTCTCTATGAGATGTTGAAATGTTATGGAGACTTATCTTTAGCCCTTATCCCTCTTATGTGATGTTGATGATGATGGAAAATATTGAATGTTCTAAGTCCCTTCTTTCCCATAGCATTAGTCATGTTTACCCTCCCCTTAGACATTGCTTGCTATGTGATTCATGAAAATCCTATTCCTATATTCATCCCTATAGCATGAGTCCAAAGTCCATATTCCCTTAGAATTGTTTGTTGATGCTTCTTTTCTATTCAGAAACTAAGGATGTTTAAATGATATGTAAAAGGCTTCTTTGGGTTGCCTTCGGGTTTCCCATTCGCCATGTCACATCTAGGCCCTAGGCTTAGGTCATGACAATCTTGGTATCATAACACTAGATTTGTAAATGGTCCTCGAAAATTCAACACACCGTGTCGAGTAGAGTCTTATTCATGGGTGTGAAGCGCACCACATCTATGAATAGGAGGTTATGAAGTGTTCTCGAAAATGTTTCACTTTATTATGATCTATGTTGTGCCATTAGAAGTATCTAAGGTTATTCCTCTAACTAACGACACCCTCTTTGTCATTTTTAGAAAAGGCCACCAAAAAGAGATCTTTTGACAAGGGGTGACACTGAAGATCAAGCCCCTCTCGAGCAACAAGCAAAAAATGTTACTCATGTGGAGTTTAGGAATTATTTCACTGTGTTGGCCTAATACTTGGCCAATGATGCTAATGGAGAGGTTGTTATTGATCCTCAAACACCTACCCCAACGACAAAAGTTTAGAGTTTCATGAGGATGAACCCGCTAGATTTTTATGGGTCAAAAGTTGATAAGGACCTGATTGAGTTTATTGATGAGGCTTATAGAATTATAGCCTTCAAGGGTGTGCTATCAGAGGAGAAGGCCGAGTTTGTGGCTTATCAATTAAAAGGAGTGGATAAGGTTTGGTATGATCAATAGGTTGAAGGAAGAGGTGAGGAAGTGGGCCAAGTTGGTTGGGAAGAGTTCAAAGCGGAATTGTTGGATAGGTACTTTCCTTTGGAGTTGAGGGAGGCTAAAATGTAAGAGTTCATAAATCTCAAGCAAGGAAACATAAGTGTAAGAGAGTATTCTTAAGTTTACTAAGCTCTCCAAGTATGCTCCATTCATGATATCGGATTCAAGGGCTAGAATGAGTAAATTCATATTCGGTGTTTTGAATTTGGTCTCCAAAGAATGCAAAATGATTATTCTCATCAAAGAAATGGATATCTCTCATTTAATGACCTATTTAGAACAAATTGAAGACAAGAAAGTGAGGGAGAAGTCTAGGGAGTCCAAGAGAGCTAGGTTGGATGGTGGTGGATCCTTCAACAAAGGGAGTGATGGCCATGGTAAATTCCAAGGTGATCATAAGAAAGGAAATCAAGGGTCAACTAACACTCCTCCTCCAAATTTCAACAAAGCTAAGGGGTCCAACCCAAAGTCTTAAGGAGGTATGGGTACACAAGCTTATCCAAAGTATGCAAAGTGTGGGAAGCTCCATAAGGGTAAATGTCTAATTGGCCAAAACATTTGTTACAATTGTGGTAAGCCCGACCATTTCCAAGGAATTGTAAGAGTGGTAATGCAAAGCCTCAAGGTCAAGGTCGACAAGCACAAGGAACACCAAAAGCTAATAGGTTCTATGCCCTTCATGGTTGTCAAGAGGTGAAAGAAGCCCTGGATGTAGTTACTTGTATGTTGAAAGTTTGTGATTTTGATGCTTATGAACTTTTAGATTGGGGGGAAAATTTGTTTTTTGTTACACCATTTTTTGCTAATAGATTTCATACATGTCCCAAAACTCATGTTGAACCTTATAAAGTTATACTCTCGTTGGTGAGTCCGTTTTTGCTCAAAAGGTCTATAGAGGTGGTCTTGTGTCCATCATGCATAAAGCCATTCCTTGTTATTTGATAGAGCTCTCTATAGTTGATTTTTATGTTATACTTTAGATGGATTGGTTGCATGCTTCTTATACTTCCATAGATTGTTGAACCCGTATTGCTAAGTTTCAATTTTCAAATGAGCCTACTCTTGAGTGGAAGGGTGGTAGTTCTTTATGTAAAGTTTATTTTTTTCCTATCTCAAAGCCCATAAAATAAGTCCTAAGGGGTGTATCTAACATTTCATAAAGGTTAGAGATGTTTCATCCAAAATCCCTTCTTTTGAGTCAGTTCCCAAAGTCAATGAATATTTTGATTTGTTTCTCGAAGAGTTGCCCGGAGTCCCTCCCGAAAGAAAGATAGATTTTGGTATAGATATTTTTCTCGATACCCAGCATATATCAATCCCTCCTTATAGGATATCCCCGACGGAGTTAAAGGAACTAAGAGAATAATTGAAGGATTTGCTAGAGAATAGATTTATTAGACCTAGTAGATCCCCATGGGGTGCCCCGATATTTTTTGTAAGAAAGAAGAATGGGTCACTCCGAATGTGTATCGACTATCGCTAACTCAAAAAATCTACCATCAGAATAAATATCCTCTTCCAAGGATTGATGACCTATTTGATCAATTGCAAGGGGCTAGACACTTTTCTAAAATTAATTTGAGATTCGGCTATCATCAATTGAGGGTGAGGGAATGTGATATTCACAAAATAGCATTTCAAACAAGGTATGGACACTTTGAATTTGTGGTGATCTCTTTTGGGTTAACCAATGCCTCAACCATCTTTATGGACCTTATGAATAGGGTGTTTAAGCCCCATCATAATATGTTTGTGGTGGTATTCATTGATGATATTTTGGTTTATTCAAGGCATGAAGAAAACCATAATGAGCATTTGAGAGTGGTTATGCAACCTTGAGAGATGAGAAGTTGTATGCTAAGTTTAATAAATATGAGTTTTGGTTGAACGAAGTAGCATTTCTTGGGCATATTGTATCTGGTGATGGGATAAACGTTGACCCTAAAAAGTCGAAAGTGGTGAAAAATTGACCAAGGTCATTGAATCCAACATATATTAGAAGTTTCTTAGGACTAGAGGGGCATTATAGAAGATTTTTTCAAGGGTTCTCCTCCATTTTGTCTCTATTGACTAAGTTGACCCAAAAGAAAGTGAAATTTGTGTGGACGGATGAATATGAGAAAAGTTTTTAAACTTTGAAAGATAAGTTGACATCGACTCCAATCTTGAATTTTTCAGAGGGTAATGATGGATTTGTTGTGTATTGTGATGCCTCAAGAATTTGTTTGAGTTGTGTATTGATGCAAAATGGCAAGGTGATTGCTTATGCTTCAAGGCAACTAATGGTGCATGAAAGGAACTATCAACCATATGATCTTGAACTAGCGGCCGTATTGTTTTCATTGAAAATTTGGTGTCATTATTTGTATGGAGTCCATGTTAATGTGTTCACCGACTATAAGAGTCTCTAACATGTGTTTACACAAAGAGATCTCAATTTAAGACAAAGGAGATGGTTGAAACTTCTCAAAGATTATGATGTGAGTGTAAAGTATCACCCAGGTAAGGCTAATGTTGTAGGCTATGCACTTAATAGGATTTTCATGGGGAGTATGTCACAATTTGAAGATGAGGGGAAGAAGGAATTGGCAAAGGAAGTTCATAGGATAACTACATTGGGTGTAAAATTGAATGAGGCTGAGAATGGTGGTGTCATGGTGGTAAGTGGCTCTGAATCATCACTAATTGAGGATGTTAAGTCTAAGTAAGATCGTGATCCCTCCTTGATTAAATTGAAGGCCTTGACGAAGGAAGGAAAGATAGAGGTCTTCTCACAAAGGGGTAGATGGGGTGCTTCTTTATTAAGGGAGATTATGTGTGTTAGATGTTGATGGTTTGAGAAATTTGATATTGCAATAAGCTCACAATTCTTCCTATTATATTCACCCCAGTTCCACTGATATGTATAGAGATTTGAGAAAAGTGTATTAGTGGAATGGAATGAAGAATGACATTACTAAATTTGTGGCTGAATTCTCTAATTGTCAACAAGTTAAAGTGGAATACCAAAGACCGAGTGGTTGGGCTCAAGATATTGAGATTCCTACTTTAAAGTGAGAAGAGATTAATATGGATTTTGTAGTTGGGCTGCCCAATACAAGGAGTCACTTTGATTTCATATGGGTTGTAGTAGATCAAATGATGAAATTAGCTCATTTCTTGCCGGTTAAGACAACTTTTGGTGCCAAAGAATATGCCAAGTTGTATATCCAAGATTTACTGAGGGTGCATGGGATTCTATTATATATTATTTTGGATCGTGGTACTCAATTTACCTCTCACTTTTAGAAGTCATTTCAAAGAGGTCTTGGTACTAAAGTGAAGTTAAGTACTGCATTTCATCCTCAAATCGATGGGCAAGATGAAAGAACAGTTCAAACATTGGAAGATATATTGAGGGCATATGTCTTAGGATTTAAAGAAAGTTGGGATGATCATCTACCTCTCATCGAATTTACGTACAATAATAGTTACCATTCAAGCATTGAGATGGCACCATTTGAGGCTTTATATAGTAGATGGTATAGATCACAGGTAAGATAGTTTGAAGTTGAGGAAATTACTTTGATTGGACCAGATTTGGTTATGGATGCCATGAAGAAGGTAAGACTTATAAGGAAAAGATTGAAGACAACTCAAAGTAGACAAATGTCTTATTCTTATGTGAGGAGAGGCAACCTTGAGTTCAATGTTGATGATTTAGTTTATTTGAAGGTGTCACCTTTAAAGGGTGTGGTACGATTTGGTCAGAAGGGGAAGTTGAGCCCTAGGTATGTAGGGTCTTATAAGATTGTGAAAAGGGTTGGTAAGGTTGTGTATGAGCTAGAGTTGCCATCAGAGATGAACTCAATTCATCCGATTTTCTATATATCAATATTGAGAAAGTTCATGAGAGATCTAAGTTCCATAGTCCTATTAGAAGATGTTAATATTCATGAGAATTTGGCTTATAAAGAAGTTCCGGTGGAAATACTAGATAGATAAGTAAAGAGATTGAGGAACAAAGATGTAGCGTCCATTGAAGTCCTTTGGAGGAAACAACAAGTTGGAAGTGTGACTTGGGAAGTAGAAGCGGACATGATGAAATAATATCCCTATATATTCCGCTCTACTTAATCCTAAGGTAATAAAATGATCATGTCTAACATGTCAAGTCATGTATTTCATCCCTTGAAGTCAAGTTGCATGCATTCATAGTCATGGTATCATATTTTAATGATATTTCTATGCATAAGTTTGAGTTTTATGAACATGATATTTAAGTTGCATTGATGCATTTTTATAAGGGCTAAAAAGAATCATATTATTCCCTTCAAGTGTAGTTTGATTACATTCGGGAACAAATGGTCCCAAGGGAGAGATATTGTAACATCCCTCAATGTATCTTGGAAAGACCCTATGGTGTATTTATTAAATATCTTACAATTCATGTATTATTTCACAAATTTGACTTTGTATTCTTGTTCAGTAGGTAAAATTATGTAGGAAAAAGGTTACCTTCGGTTTTTAGGTCACCCGCATCAAAAAATAATTTTTCAGATGAAATTGCGCAAAACTAGTAGGGTGTGTGACAAGTCCGCTTCGCGCCCTTGGTTCCCCATAGTTCAAATATTTTTGAGTTTTGTTTCTTGCCTGGAAAGTTAGTTGGGACCTATACCAACACCTTTATATATGTAAATTGTGGCAACCCTCGTGAGAGGATGAGACTACTGTAAATTCTAGGCTTACGTAATACTTGCAAAATATTAAGAGTTTAATACGTGACATATTAATCATAATTGA
>JBCEWC010020289.1:0-11000 GCA_038996855.1 Solanum aculeatissimum
TTTACTTGAAAAAAATTAAAATATTTTGAGCTAAAGTTAAATCTCTCCCCAACATTTGGGGTCGCTTGGTGAATCTGAAAAATTACTTATATTAACAAAGGATGACAACGAGTTAGTGAATGACAAGCAGGTTTCATCACTTGCTTTGGATTACAAATTAAGTTCAGAAGCTCTCATATTTGTGCTTAAAGTTGTGATTGCAAAGAAAAATGATAGTCCAACTAATGCTTATACGATTGATTTAGGTGAGGATTTTTTTGATGAAGATGAGGAAAATAATATGTTGGACATATGCTTTGATAGAGTAACTAGGGAAGGGGATATATCACCTAGGCAACAAAGAAGTGGAAGCAACAAAAGCAAGAAGAAGACACATAAAGGGAAACATAGTTGGGATGGTAAAGTGTCTGAGAAGTTTGTTCCAAGGCATTTACCGATGCGACGGGCAAAGAAAAATCATAAGGTTATATCAATATTCTCAACAAGATCGAATAAATCCTGAAAGAAATGAAGAATTATCTAGTGTTGTTGGATAGGATTGAAGAAGAAGACAAGAAAATACTTCAAGTTACTTTAGATGGACATTCTATTTATTTTAGTTCATGCAATTGTAAAAGAATGTTTGAGATCGATAACTGAACCTTCTTCTTATTGTAATATTTTTGTATTATTTAAGTATTCTCATTTGTAACATCATCATAGAGTGTATTACAAACTCTGTGATGATCACAAAACACCTAGTGACATTCCTCACCCCATCCTTTACCAAAGCATTTCTTTCTTAGATGAATTATGTCATCTCGTAAGTACTTTCCTCATGTTCCTTCTTTAATTTCTATTTTTGATATTGGATTAACTCATGGATCGCCAATTCCATTTTAGTGCAACAGTAGTTTCCCTTCTTGTTAACTGTTGATTTAGATCCCACAATCATTAAATATTTTAGATAACTACATATAGGTCTAATTTAATGAGACCTTTCAAAATGATGTAAGAAGGTAAAATTTCATTCCCTCACCAAAAACATTCCTTTCTTGCCAAAAGGATAGACATTCAGAGGCTTGTACTGTGTACCTATACCATGTATTCAGTATTTGATAAATCAAATATAAGGATATGTTGATAGAAACGTAGCAGACTAGCAAGTACATGTGTTGAGGTACTCACAATTGAATCTTTGTTCTTATTTAGTATAAATGCACAAGAGCTACAACTCATTCGCTCAACTTAACATAGGTAGAATAAAAATACTATGTGCACATGCATCTACTTCCCATTATGAAGGTCTGCTTCTAAAATTGAATTTAGTTGCTTTTGCATATATTGGATTCCAAGAGTATTTGCCAACAAATATTGCAAAGACATGTTAAACCCTAGGTTTCTTGAGGCTCCCTATGGAAAAGCATGGGAGATTGAGGTGGAACGTTCTCAAGGCCATATTTGGCTAGTCAAAGGATGGAAGGAATTCAGTGAGTATTACTCAATAAGCATCAGGCATTTTTTGATGTTCAGATGCAATGCTCGTGCTCATTTTTCTATTACTATAGCAGATCAGAATGCAATAGAAATTGAATATCCAATTGATACAGATGATTTTGTAGATATTTTGGATCATTCTGTCGAAAATCTGAGCCATGGCCCCTTAGCAGAGAAGTGAAAAAGATAGAGACAAGAAGGAGAAGAAGAGGATGATATTCCAATTAACATTCAAACCAAAGCTACTGTAATCGAGGAAGAAGAGAATAATATTCCAGTTAACCTTCAAATTAATGCTTATGTAATCGGGGAAGAAGAAGTTGATATTCCAGTTAACCTTCAATCTAATGCTAACATAATAGAGGAGGAAAAGTCTCAAGGTGAGCAAGCATCTTTACTGGTTTATAGGATTTTAACCCAATGTATATAGTAGTAATAACTTGAATTTGGATATTTTGGTTGGAATCATATCATAGTAGTTTTTATACTTATGTCGAGTTTGTAGTAGACAAGGAGGTTGGAGAAGCTAATAGTGGAAGTAAAGAAGATGGTCCAAAGAACATCAGTCCACACAGCTTGGTGAATTTTGATATTGACGATTCATATTTTAAAATTGTTATAAAAAAAACATACACTAATTTTAAGGTAAGGTTCAATAATTTTGTATATTCTGTTTTCACATTAGCTTGATTTTTCATTCATTAATGTACTAATTATTGTCTAGAAAATCTAACTATCATGATTGTTTGATAAATATGTTTATTAGACTATCCCAATGAGATTCGCTGCCAGGAAAAACATATTTGACCTGAAGAACATGAAGCTAGTTAAAGAAAAAGGAAAAGAATGGGGAGTGGAAATAGAGCATAATGGGAATGTGGCTCGCATAAAAAGAGGATGGGCTGAATTTCAACGACAGAACAAGATAGCTAGTGGAGAAATTTGTTGCTTCAAGTTGATTCAGGGCCATGCGTAGAATGTTTTGCAAGTTCATGATATGATCCCAACACCTCGTTCCTTGCACAATTGTTACCTACAATTCATCAGGTTGCATTTTGTCTATTATAGTTTGTCTAAGGAAGGTGCTAGGCAGATGTTATATTTGTTTGGTTTTAAAAAATAGAAAATATGGGCTTCTTTTACTAGGATGCCTAATTTCAATAGGTTTTTGCAAAAAATGTGTTCTTATAACTGCAAATATTCAACAAAGTGTTTAGTATTTCATTGTGTAAACATTATGGAATGTAACTCTTGCTTGTTTTTGGGTTATATATATATTAAAATCCTTTCCTAATAGCCAATTATGTACTCTCAAATGAACTACTATTTTGCAACTTTGTGAACAACTATAAGCCATGGGGGAAGAGCAGAGAGCAACTCTTCCTTCTCACTAAAACACTTTAGAACAACTAATCAATACCATGAAGATCTAATAAGCCACTAGCCCTACCAGATAAAGGAGGATTAGAATTAAGAAGTCTAATTACTTAGGAGAATGAACAACAAAAAGATAAGAAACTACCATAAGAGGATGAAGAAGGAGACCACATATTACTATCCGATGAAGAAAAAAGAAGAATCTATAAACCATGGTGAATTCCATTAAATGGGCAAAGGGAAAATATTTGATTACATTGTGGAGAGTGACTGAAAAAGACCATCATATCGCCCGACTTATGAGCAAATTGGAACTCTGCAGCCATGGCGAGTCTAATCCTAAGTTGAACCAAGAAGTAAGCTATAAGATTGAGTGTATCTTAACTTATTTAGGTCACGACTATTATATAACAATGTTCTATAAAAAGAAAAACTCGCATTGAATTCTACAGACCTTGGTTCATCAAGGGATACTTTTTATATGTCAAAAGGTAACATTAAATGCTCCGAAGCCAGAGAAAATTTCCATCTTATCTATTCCAATAATTTCACCTTTCTTACTATTTTAAAAGCCTAAACTGGCCCCTTAGAAATCAGTGGGTGTTTGTTTGGTTTGTAGTACGAGGAAGGAATTTTGTTCCCCCATCATGCTCATTTCAAACTCACTAGCCACGAAAGTTGTGGCCATATCCCACGACACCTTTTCTATGTCCTTTCTTTTGATCATATACATAATCAATGGAAAAATATATTTATATAAAAAAAAGGAGAAAATGAAAATGAATATCCAAACAACTCCATAGATGATTGTTATTTATCGATTAATATGAGAATTAGGTGGAAGGGAATTGAGGAGACATGTTATTTAAGTAAAGAATACAAGAAGATGGAGGTTTTATATAATTCAGGCAATATAATTAGATGTAATATTCTTTTAATTATTAAACAAAGTTATTAATGAAAATAATAAAGTAAGAGATTCAGAAAAAGGATATAAAAGAAAATAGTTTCCTTGACTATAGAGAGGTGTTACATCACCTTGTCTATATCTTTCATTATGCATATAGATTCTTGTACTTTTTTTCTCCTTAGGAGGGTTAAGATGAAAATCAATTTCTTCTCCAAAATATTCTAGTAGTGTTGGATTTTTTTTTATTAAATCTTTGTCGGACTCTTATTTTATACTAGAAGAGTTTGTTGAATCCAAGGAGATGCACCTATATTAGGTGAAATATTCTTAAGGATAGTGTCATGGACA
The DNA here is from genome assembly GCA_038996855.1 of Solanum aculeatissimum. Taxonomy (NCBI): domain Eukaryota; kingdom Viridiplantae; phylum Streptophyta; class Magnoliopsida; order Solanales; family Solanaceae; genus Solanum; species Solanum aculeatissimum. The sequence goes on from JBCEWC010020289.1 coordinate 4,112, forward strand.
CACCTCAAACTGTAAGGGATTTTCTATAGGGTTCATTTTTCGTAAGATTTCTATTAGATAATAGTAGGTCTTGAAAATATTTCCTTAAGTGAGTTCATTTAAGGTTGGTGCACACTCATAATTCAAAGTAGACGTGTTTGGAAAGTTAAACCAACAAAATCTATCTGAAAGCCATATATAGAGCCATGAGAACTGCATAGTGTCACACATGGTATTCCTTTTTGGCCATGAATTATGATGTTGAAATTTGAAAATTTGAGTTTATGAAGTTGTGATATTCTGAAATTTGAATTTATATATGAACATATGCTTTACTTGGAAACAAATTGAATTTTTGTGAGTGAAAGTGATATTTATCCAAAAAGGTGATCTGACCAAATTTTTAAACTTGAAAAAGGTTTTAAGATAGATTTTCAAAATCTATCAAAAAAAACATGGTAATAAAATGCATTTCATTTCTTCATTGTACTCATTAGGGCAACATCTTAGGTCTGCCTCTTATTTTCATGAGTCACGAGTCACATAATTAGTTTTATACAATACATGGAGTATATGTATATTGGCGTCTTGTAAGTACTTTAATCACATCTTCCTTGTATAATTTCTCTTTTCAATCTTGGATTCGCTGACGGATTTCCAACACTATTTTAGTGCTATCTAATTTCTCTCCTTGGTAACTGTGGATTTAAATCAAACAATTAGCAGACTAATTCAATTAGAAATTTTCAAAATCCAATGTAAGAAGACAAATTAAACTTCATACCCTCGACAAAAAAAAATCCTTTTCATATCCAAGGCTTGACACAATTTATAGCTTGAACATATATATAGCATGGATTCAACATTCAATGTAAGGATGTGTTGATAAGTAGATATACAACTGGTACCTATGGAATTAATCGAGGTGCTCACAAGTTAGAAATATTCTTGTGGAATTAATAGACCTTTGTTGCCACGTAAAAATTTAATCTTTACCCTTTCATTTGGAGATGATAGATTATGAGACAAGAAATGTGCAAGATCTAAACCTCATTCTTTCAATCAATGTGGGACAATTTAACATAGGCCAAAAACATATATTGTGTTCACTACCAAGTATGTAAGTATCACGCCCCGGGAGAGTACCCTTGGCATGGCCGATATTCAGAGACTATTGCTAGTCCAAGCGAATCACTTGACCTGATCACTAGTTCAACCACATAATTAATCAGCGGAAGGCTTAAGAATCAAGAAATAACCTTAGGATCGAAGAACATCACAGTCTAACTCAGTAGTAAAGGTCATATGGCCAACAAATCAATCTAATCCAACCACAAGACTAGTATGAAAGAAACTAGTCAAAAGACAATATCCAAATCACCAATCACTATCTAGTTTATGAAGTCTCTATCTCTACTGTCTAGATGGTGCTCATGCATGTTCATGGCTACCTCAAAGTAAAATAAAAGTACTAAGCTCAAAAAGCAAGATGATAGAAATGGTATCCTCTGAATGTACGGCAGGACTCACAAAGCTGATTATGAATCTGATCCTCAACAAAGTGTATGTTGATGATGTCTAAGACATGTCTCTACATCATAAAAAGATTTAGGACCAAATAGATGTCAGTACATAGAATGTACGAATATGTGAAATGGCAGAATGAAACACGCATCAAGGTAGAATAACATCAACTCAGATAATCTCAAATCGGGAAGGTAAGATGCTCAATCGGAATATTGTAAGTCCAAAGCAAGAATAAAGTTTAGACAGAGACCAACCATATGCAATCAAATCCAGTTACATAGAAAAATATCATGCCCTAATGAGAGTTTCTCTTACCAATAACCATCACCTATGAGTCTGTCACAACCCAAAATGGGGTCATGACTAAAATGTCACTTAATTCCAAACCCAACAATAAAAGTGCACTAGAAGGAGAAAATCTAATAGATAAATACTCACCTACTTAAAAATATATCTCAAAACCTGGTGTCACAAGTGTAAAAAGCATCTAACATAACAACTAATGAAATCAATACATCTCAGTCTTTGAATAGAAATAAATACTACACAGCTAAGATAGAATCTAATGGAAACTCGAAGCCCTGAATCTCACCACTATATCTGGATAATCAACTGCTCAAATGAAACAACCACCACGTGGAAATCCCTATTATATAGACCACCGAAGCTTACAGTATATTATGACTCAATAGGACTTGAATTCCCACCAAAGATGGTGGATTGAGTTGTTGGTTGACCATGATCTTTCCATTTTATACCATCCGGGCAAGGAAAACATAGTAGTGGATGCCTTGAGTAGGAAGGCAGTGACTATGGGCAGCTTAGCACACTTGATTGCAGAGGAGAGATCATTAGCTTTGGTCATCCAATCCCTAGCTAATAGGTCGGTCCGATTTGATATTTCTGACTCCAGCCGAGTATTAGCCTTCATTAGGGCTCAGTCTTTGCTGATTAATCAGATCCAGACCTGATAGTTCGAGGATGAGTCATTAGTGGGTCTTTGAGATAGAGTTTTATAGGGTTGGTGATTAGGCTGTAGTTAATTCAGATGGGGTCCTCAGATTTGACGGCCAATTAGGTGTTCCTAGAGTGGAGGATTTGATATAGTTGATTCTGAGAGAGGCACATGATTCTTGATATTCTATTCACTCGGGTACAACTAAGATGTACTGAGATCTAAGGCAGCATTACTATAGGATTGTGTGAATAGGGATATTGTCGATTATGTGTCGCATAGCCTCAATTTCCAGTAGGTAAAGGTTGAGCACAAGTGACCAGGTGGGACACTTCAGCGGTTACCCATTCCCGAGTAAAAGTGGGAATGTATGACTATGGACTTCGTTATGGGGCACCCTCATACTTCCAAAGGTTATGATAGCATTTGGGTTATAGTCGATCGGTTTACTAAGTTTGCACACTTCTTTCAAATTTATTCTACCTTCAGTGTTGAATGGTTAGCTTGTATTTACATTTAGGAGATAGTTCGATTGTATAGGGTGTCAATATCTATCATATTTTACCGCGGGTCAGAGTTTACCTCTAGCTTTTGGAGAGCTTTACAGCGAGAGTTGGGTACCTAGGTCGATCTAAGCACAACATTTCACCCCCAGACTGACGGCCAGTCCGAGCGCACTATACAAGTTCTGGAGGATATTTTACGGGCTTGTGTATTATAGTTCAGCGGTTAGTATTTTACGTATTCCATGTGTTGATGTTGCACAAATACATTCCAGATAAGTCACATGTGCTATAGTATGATTCAATTGAGTTAGATGATCGTCTGACATATTTTGAGGATCCAGTAGACATTTTAGCCAGAGATACCAAATAGTTGCGCTCCAAGGTTATACCTATGGTTAACGTACAGTGGCTTCACAGTCCAATTGAGGAGGCTACCTGTGATATGGAGGCACAGATGCTGGAGCAGTACGCCAACCTATTTGAGCCATCAGGTATGCCTCTATTTTACATTCGAATGAAAGTCTTATAAGTATGGGATGTTGTAATGACCCTCTGGTCATTTCTATATTTCTATGGTTATTCTGCTATTTTGATATTATGTATGGTAACCTCGAACCTTTTATGGCTTATTGAGACTATTGGGATTGTTATGGGTTGAATTGGTTGTGAATTATATGAGTTTGCGAGTTAACGAGAAGTTATAATGGTAAAAGTGAGTTTTTAATAAAACCAAGCAAACAATCTCACAATGGGATTCTAATGGTTCTATCATTTCCAGAATGTTTGGTTTAGGCTGGGAGGGTGGTTGGTCCTAGGGTGGAGGGTTCCGGTATGAATTTGAGTCGAAAGTTGCAAAATGAGTTCAATCGAAAGATAAAAAGTGATTTTCTATAAAAACCTAGGTAAACATGCTCAGAATGGGAATCCGATAGCTTGGTAAGATCCAGAACATTAAAGATAGTCTAGAACAACCCTTTCTCGGTCGGTGGGGAGGAGAGGAGTTCCGGTTGTATTTTGCCCCCTCAGTTCTTTTAGCTAAAATAAGCTGAAAAGAAGTGGGACTCTCACTTTTCCAAAGAATGCTCTGTTGGAAATTCTGACTGCAACGTTGGATCTGAAATGTTTAAATCCATGTGGTTACACATTTTATTGCATAAACTAGACATTGGATGGCCCGAGAATACCCCAAGGAAGTTTTTGTAACTACTGGTGCAACACCAGAAAAATAACCCTCTACGGTTTGCGGATGGTGTGGGCGCATCCGCGAAAGGCAAAGGCACCAGTGCCCTGCATTCGTGCATGTCTTATCATTCCACAGTCACCCATTTACGGCGTCTCACTGCATTTGCAGAGGCTTAGCACATGCCAAGGCCCCCATTTATGTAGGCTTGTGCGCCTGTGTGTGGGTTGTGTCTGGCCTATTTAAGGTTGTCACGATCATCCATTTACCAAGCCCTCATCCAAACATAATTTGGGCTACGTAGCTTTGAGTTTGATGATTTCAAAGGTCACATAACTTAAATTTTTGCAAGGAACGCTATGGTGGTGTCAAATTCAAATTTTGATGCGTATTTCGAGGTAAGAAAGTTATTTAAACTAGTTATGTTGTTGGATTGTGTGAAAACTTTACATTTCAATATCTTGGTTGATTCTTAATGAAATTAAGCAAAGGTTGAGTCCAAATTGTTCTACTTTCCAAGAGGAACATTGTGGTATGCCTGGATTTTGATACATTTAGCTAGTTTCTGTGAATTCAACCGAGAAAGTTTTGAAAGAAATGTTTTCCAGTAAAGAATATAACCTCAATTTTTAGCCGTTTCTTAGCCTTCTGGGGCTCATTTTGGGATAAAATTTTGGCTATAGACTCGGAGTGACATGGGGATCAATTTATGATAATTTGGTCAGGATGTTAGGCATAGGCCCTATTTTTCCCCATTTTAGGCGTTGTTGATATATTTTCACCTATTTTTCGAGATCTTACACATATTTTTCGAGATCTTACATCCAATGTGACCGTGTTGACCTTGTGAATTATATTTTGGTAGTTGAACAGTTTAGGGAAGTAATCAGGAGGGGAAAAACTCTGGTGGATTGACTCAGGATGTGAGGAATCATCTTCCAGGCAGGCTAGGTTTTCCTAAACCTTAGACTGAGTTAGAATGTATGCATGTTGAGCTGAAATGTGTAGAAGGGTGATGGTTATTGGTTGATCTGTGATGCATGTGTGGTATGTGACTGGTTGTACTTTGTATTCATAGTATATGATGTTATGGGGTTGTAGCCCTATGTTGATAGTTATATTAGAAGTAGTTTTGGTATTGATTTGGTATTATTGACTATAGGGAGGCCTAGTAAAGGTCTTATACGAGCTAATTCCATGGGGAAGGTATGTATTCTAACCTAACTCTTATTTGGATATGTGTGTAGCCTGATGGTACTGAGATATGTGAATTGTAAGGTTGTTTGTTGATTATATGTCATATTGTGACTTGGTTCTAGTATAGGTATGACTTTGTTGGGCTTGGTTGTTGTCAATACTTTTGATATAGCTATAGTTGCCATGCTTTTCTCTTATCATCCGTGATTGGCTAGATTGTAGCCTATGTTGTAACAACCCAAAAATTTCCGAAACTCCTTATGGTTGATATCATATGACGTTATACTAGTCATGGTTGAAATTTGGTAGCCACGGGTTGGGTTTAAGTGGTCAATCGCAAAATGGATCATTTTAGGGCCTAGAGGGGCCGTTTGGACAGTGCGCTTCAAAGAAGCATAACTTTTGGTGTGATTTGAACCATGTGTCCTACAATATATCAAATTGAAGATATTAAAATTATCTTTGCAGCGCAACTTGTCTCACTCGGTTCCGAGTCCGTATGCGAAAGTTATGACCGAATTAGTGGGACTGCCTGAAATTTGAAAGATACTGGAAACTTGACCACGAGACCTTAAACGGCTCGTGTACTGTCCCGTCAAAAGGGACAGTAGCTAGGACAAGCCATGTATGTGTTTAAGGGACTAAGTATGGGTTCACGGGACACTTACACGGCCCGTCAACCTTCAAACGGTCCGTTAAAATGCTCGTCAAGTGTTCCAGAAAGTCCTCCTTTTAGACTGCTGCAACTTTGAGATGCCATACCATTTAGCACACGATGAAATGGGTGGGCCACTATATATCACATGAAATCTCTATGAGTTAGCTTCACAACGGATTTGGTTTCCCTCAATTCAAAGCTTGGATGAGTGAGTTATGATAGTTTTCGTGAGTCTGCCGGAAACTGGAATTTGCCTCGGAAATTTTACAAGTCCAGTCTCACGGACCATCAAACGGTCCGTGAAAATTTTGACGGCCCGTGAACAGTGTCGTTAAGTGTTACAGTGAGCTCCCAGAGTCGGGGAGCCAAAAAACGGACTAAGTCAAGTCTCACAGACCATGACACGGTCCGTGAGATTGCTCACGGCTCGTCAAATGGACCGTTAAGTGTAACAGTAAGCTTGTTTTGGTTCAGACTTGAAAATTTGGCTAAGTGTGGTGAGATGGAGGGTTAAACGGCTCGTCAACAGTGAGACGGGTACTATAGCAGCCGTCTCACACTGCTTGGTCTCGGAAAGTTAAGTTTATTTTAGGGTATTTTCGTTATTTAATTAATTCCTAAGCCTCTTTTAAGGCCCCTAAAACCTTAAGAACATATCATTAACCGTACACCTTTTTTAAAAACGCTCTCAAGGGTTCCATTGATTCCTCTCAAGTTCTTGAACACCATTGTTGAAGATTCGAAGAAAATTTTGGGAAAGTGATCAATTCTTGATTCTCTACCCAATTCAACTGTTTGTTATAAGGTATGTGGGTTTTAAATTCGTGGGTTCTTCCATCCATGAAGCCCAAGAACCCTAACTCTTTAAATTATGAATTTTTACGTTT
>JBCEWC010020290.1:0-11000 GCA_038996855.1 Solanum aculeatissimum
TTCTGTTGAGTTTTAAAATTAATTTAGTTTTCTTAATTTTATCTTTAAAAATTAAGTGGCGACTCTGTAAATTTTGAGAATTCGGTGTTACTTAAATTAATTGGGTAATAATTGAATTTTCGAAACAAGTCATTTTTTCATATAACAAAGACAAAAATAGGAATCAAGTTTTAAATTATAGTTTAAAAAATCGAAGGACAAAATTTTCTTTTAGATGAGCAATTATTTTTTGATAACTGCCAAAGTTTTAAATAGTATATATCATGTAACTAAATAAATGATGAATTTAATATTAAAATATAAAAATTTAAATAACTTAAAATTAAATTGATAAAATAAAAGACTTGAGAATTCAATTGCTTGTGATATGTAACATATTTTTTTATCCAAAATGAAATAATTAAGATATAGTAGAAAAAGAGATACAAAGGGTGGGGGTGGGTTGGGTTGGGGGGGGGGGAGATAATTTTTTTTTAAAAGTAATTTTGATAATATAATGAAGTGTTTAAATAATACACATACTGTTTATAAATTTTAAATTGAAGAGATGCAAATAATATAATTTAAAAAATATGAGTAAGCAAAATAAATATATCTATTTTATATTAATAAGAATAAATACTAGTTGTTATTAAGCCAAGTGATGGCTAATAATAATCAATATAAGCAATGTAAACACTTAAAAAGTGAACAATATAAACACAGAAAAATATAAAACATACAAATTATTTGATAATTACATGATTCATGGTCTCGATTGATATAATTTTGATTATGAAGAAAGGAAAGGGAGAAAGGAGCGCAGGGAGGAGGGAGAGGGGGGGGGGGGGCGGGGAGTCCATTTTACTTAAATCTTCTGTACTAATCAATATTTATTTCAAGTAAATATGATTTCACATGTTTAAATAAGACATTACAATCTAAACTAATTAATTATAATATTATCTGCTCATCGCGCCAGATACATATTTTATTTCAAGGTACAATTTAACATGCTCAAACAAGACATTATAATCTAAAATAATAAAATATAATATTTTAATATTATTCGCGTATACTAGTTTTTTCTAAAAGAAAAAAATGATAAAGTAAAAAATTAGGACTTGGATTATTTGTGTATTTTAGAAAATTATATTTTTACACCCTAATTATCTTAATCAATAATTAAAAATAAAAAAATTGACTTCGACTAATCAAACTTGTAACCAAAACACTTATTTGTCACCCTTACCCTAAATTGGAAACCTAGAAATGTTAAAGCATAACTTGACTCCGTTGTCAAATTTCCTTCAATTTCATTCCAAGTCCAATAATCATTTGTTCCAGTTAGCGCGAATCTCCTCTTCAAGCAGCCATTCCCAGTCTAAGGCTTGTCTGACTGAAATCTTCTTTCTTTCTTTCTTTCATTTTTGGTTTGGTTGTTTTCCACGCACATTTCATTCATTCATTCTTTCTTTCTCACCAGATGGAGGCGGCTTCTTATATGTTCGGGCCATACAAGATTGACAAAAAAGAAATCTTTTATTCCACTCATTTCTCATATGCGTTGGTCAACCTCCGCCCCCTTCTTCCTGGTATTTCTCATCTTAATTTCTTCTATTCTTTTTTTTTGTTTTGTTACTCTACCTGTTATTTTTTAACCCAAAAATTCCAACTAAGATTCTAAAAATTATTCATTTTCTCCATCATAAGGCCAAATATTTAGTGCTGCTTTATTTGTGATAGGAGATTTATTTTTCTATTAACATGATGATTCTAAAACTATAAGGTTAGGAGGCTTTACGCATTGATCACCATCAGGACAGTGACACCAATGGTTATGTGAATTTACTACTGTTACTAAACAATCCTAACGTGGTGCTACTTCTGAAACGTTTGTATTTTCTGAAGCATATCCCTTGCTAGAAGGGGTGATTCCTTCGGAAGGTGTACTCAACAACACTTAACAATTAATTCCAATCATTTGGATGGTTGGAAAATTAAAGCCCAAGCTTTCATGATAAAATGACACGAGAAGAATTTTCATCATTGTGAGCCTGTCTGGATTAGCTGATTGTAAATACATGGTGAGTTGTAAGTGCTAAATAAACATTTTTAAGCACTGAAATTGATATTATAATCAAGCAGTTATATGTTTGGATATAAGTGTTGAGACTGTTAATAAGCAGTTGATGTGTTTGGTGAAAAAGAAGTGTTGATAAGTTGTTCTTTTGTTAAAAGGACTAAAATACAATTAGAAGTTTTGTAAAAGAAAAAGAGGAACGACGGATACTGGTGACGAGGAAGTTAGAAGTTTTGTTTTGGGAAAGATAGTTTGAGAATTAGGAAAAAAATTATGGATATAACAAATGTCGCGTGAAGAAGAAGTTAGGAGGTTTGTTTTGGGAAAGATATTTTGAGTCAAAATTAGAAAACATGTTAAGGATAGTATAGTAAAATACCTGGTCAAACCAAACATGCTCGTAAGCTGAAAACTGTAAGTTGGGGATGACCAATTTATGACTTTTGGCTGATTTTTGACTTATAAGTACTTTGGTGTTTATCTTGATTAAACAGTACTTCATTGTTTACCAAATGCGTAATAAGCTAATAGTGTTTATGAGCTAGTTTGAACAGTTTATAAGCTTAGCCGAACACCCTCCATGCCTGATGACAATCAAAGTTGGATTGCATAATTAACAAAGTGATAGAACAATGACTGCATGCTTATCGGGTTTGGCTTATTCAGCCCTAGACACATTCATTGCCTCATACTTCAAGCATGAATACCAACTGCTGGACCATTTTTTTTTAGTAAAAGCAGATAGCCAACATCATACTAGGAAAATGAACACATCATGACTTGGACATAAGACAATTGGTAGTGCTCGATTCTATGGCTGTAAATTAGCTTCTAGTCTACACCTATGTTGCTCGGACTCTCCAAAAATTGTTGCAGGACAAGTGTCAGATCCTCCAAAAATGCACCACTTTTGAAGGATCCGACATGCACCCATCGACACTTTTAAAGAGTTTGAGCAACGTAGGTCTAGACTAAGGTCTCACTTACGACACTTCTACTGTGATGATCTGGTAATTCGTCAGAACCAAACTTATTAGGATGTGGAATCTATGGAAATTATCTCGGTTCTGCTATTTTTATACAAAAATCTTCTCCGACCAATATATATACAAGCACCGAGAACAGATTCTCTTTATGCTCAGTGTGTTCCTTCTGCTACTTTGTTTTTTAATTTGTACTTCTGTTAGTTGTATATGCTTCTGCTAGTCCATTGTATGTTGTGGTATTTATTCATATTTCCTATGTATCTGGAAAAAAAAACTTTTATACTTATGCCATCTTTTTCAGTTCTAGTATGAATAACATCTATTGAGCTCTCTTTTCTTTTCATGCAGGTCATATCCTTGTCCAATCTGTAATTGAATGGTTGATGGAGATTCATTTAAGTATTTTTTATGTGAATATAGTCAGTTGTGATGATACTGAGGTCTGAGGATGCTAGAATGTGGTGCTTGTTTATCTCCTCAATTTACTTTTAGTATGATTTGCTCCAGTTACCCTATGCTTTAGTATTTCTTTTAATGCAAGACACATATGTGTTTGGGTGTATATGTGCAAATAAAATATGCCTCTGAGATCAGTTTAGAAAGTCCAGCACTCTTTGAAATGTCGACACACTCTAAATCGGTCAGTTAGTATATCAACTATGCTCAATTGAACCCTTATTATCCAGTCCATTCTGTTTAGGTCCATTTTATAATGTCTAAATACTTATATATAATTTGTCTTTTAAGGCAAATCAAAGTTCTTTTTTTTTTTTTTTTTTCAAATTAGAGGTCTTCTTTTCTTAAAATAATAAAGTTAATATTTTCTAAGTCTCACACTTATCTTTGCATGGATAGAAGTCACAACCATAATAAAATGACCTACGAGAAAAACCAATCCCTATGTAAATGTAACAAGAACAATCAAGCATATTTTGCTTCTGTTTTGTTATGTTCTTAGGTAAATCTACATTGTTTCCTAGAGGTTTAGATTTACTTAGACAGTTTTCCTCTATGTGATTTGAGGTCAACCTCGTTTGTTCTTAAACACCTTCAGTCTTGTACATATAGGCTGATGCGTACAAGGTCTGTGAAAAAGAAGATCATAGCTAAACTTACTTACACTCCCTTTCTTATGTTGTCATTTCTAATCTTGTCTAATGTTATATACTGCACATCCATCTTGATATTCACATCTTGTGGATGTGTTGAGCTTTAGGGCCCAAAATTCTCTCATGCAGAATTGCTGCTTTTACAACCATTCTATAGCAGTTGCTTTCATCTTATTATTTTTATTATCTCTAAGGGGTCGTTTGGTGTGATGGATAAGGGAAGCTAATCCCAGGATAATTTTTTGGTGGTCTTTAATTCCTTGGTTGGTTGCACAGGCTAGGATAACTTATCGTAGGATTAACATTTAGTCCTGGGATAAGTTATCCCTTCCAGGAGGTGGAATAATAATCCCAGGATGACTTATCCTGGGATAAAGTATGTGAAATAACAAAAATACCCCCCTTAAACTCTCTTTTATACACAATGTTTACATTTATGTATATTAGCCTATTTTTTTTAATAATATTTATAATATTATTCACAACCTTGATTAATTGTTGTTTTTATATATTTTTTTATTAAAAAATTATATTTTATAAATACTATTTTAATATACGAATATATTATAAGTTGAATTTATTTGTCGAATACTTATGTTTAATTATTTTGATTTTTCTTAAAATGTTCACTCCACTACTAAATTCTATATTTTAAATTAAACTAGTTTATTACTCACTTAAAAATTATATTTTATATATCAATTAAAATATAAATTATTTCAATAATTTTTTTTTTACTTTTAGTAAACTTAAAATGGAAGTTTTATTTTTAAGCTAAATAAGATGGAAGTTTTATTTTTAAGCTAAATAAGATGGAAGTTCTATTTTTCAACTAAATAAGATGAAAATTTTATTTTTTAAGTTAAATAAGATGAAAAATTTACTTAAAGCTAAATAAGATGAAAGTTTTATTTTTAAGTTAAATAAGATGAAAGTTTGCAAAGAAAATTTAAAAAAAAAAACTAAATAAGGTGAATGGTACTTTAGGAGACAAACATTTTATTCTTAGAAATTGACAAATTGTACCATGTATAGTATTTTGAATATGTCAAACCAAACAAACAGTAAAAACTACTCTCAGCATAATTAATCCCAGCATAACTTATCCCAGTATAACTAATCTCATCATAACTTGTATAATCAAACGACCCGTAAGTAATTCCTTAGCTCTCCTCTCTTTCAAACATCATTTTTTAATTTCATGTGTTACATTTTATTTACCTAGAACCGGTAAAGTTGTTGCCATGTGACTAGGAGGTCACGAGTTTAAGCCGTAGAAACAGCCTCTTGCAGAAATGTAGGGTAATACAATAGACCCTTGTGGTTCGGCCTTCTCCTGACCCCGCTGTCCGGCTATTCTCCTAAAAAGATTAGCCTAAATATTTGAATTGTCTTCGCTTAGACACTATAACCCTGTCTAATGTCACATCTCCTACATTCTTCTGTTTCAAAATTGTAATGAAATTTTTGTTGACTTCACCTACATATTCTTTATGAAGATGCTTAAGTGCTTCGATGTTATCTTCCCTCTACTTATTCTAGAACTCACACTTTCTAGAATACTTCTCCATATCTCCAACTTTAGGTCAATTATTTCTCTAGTTTCGTTAATCAACACAATATCATTTGTAAAAAACATGCACCAGGTAACCTCATCCTATATGCTATTGAATAATGATTACTAGGTAAAGTAAGTGCTCAGTGTAGATCCTGCGTATAAATCCACCCTTAATGGAAACTCCTTTATATCTTCTCTTACTGTTCCATCACTTTTGAACACTCTTTCACATATCCTTTTTGAGTTTGTGCGCATTTGATATGAATTACTTTCTTCTCAAGCACCAACGAAAGGTCTTTTCTTCACACAGATGCTTTCTCCCTCTCTAGTTTAATGAATATCTTTTGGAGATCCTTTTTGCTATCTTTATAAATTTTGTTCAATCTCTTTGTTATAAATGTACCATGCAAACTGGTTATCCATCATCTTTGTATTTTCCCTAAATCTATGATCTATCACTCTTCCAAATCTGCATGATGTAAATCATACACATAATACCGTGTTAGTTTGCAAGACTTTGAATCTCTCTTTTGTTTAGTATGTATTAGAAAAAAAGTACTTTTGTCACTTGTTTGAATCTTCCCAGTCCTTAGTATAACATTAAATAGCCTCGTTTGCCATACTACTCTACCGGATACCATGTGGAAAACATCACTACTCTACAGGATACCATGTGGAAAACATCCTTTTCTATCTCTCATATTGTTCATGGTGTCCTTTACTTTTGCAGACCTATGTTAAAGACTTCTGTCATGAATGTATCAACATATGTAATTTCTTCTTGTGATTTGTGTTGAGCTGGGGCAATTGATTGAAAAAACATCTTCATCTCTCTTTGACTCCCATCTTTGATCAAAATTTGTTGGCAGTTGTATTTACCCTTGGTTCACTCCTTTACTGCTCGTCTCTTCTAGTTGTGCTACTTTCCTACTCTTAGATGCAGAAAAGACATCCAAAAAGTTAGCTGTGATATCCTCTAGAAATATATGAATTAAACTTGCTTTGTAAATTCTAAGGATATGTTCTGTCTGATAAATACTAATTTATGTAAAAAGTCTACAATATGGAGGAGTTGGCTCCAATGACCGGAGCATGAAAGTTTGCAACCAGATAATAATAGTGTTATTTGCTTTATCCTGTATGATTCCTATGTATCTTTCCAATTTTTTCGATGTTCCCTAAGGGATTGCTGTATATGATTACTCTCATACACTCATCCTCCAAATGCAGTCAATAAACTTTTCAAAGACCATCATTATGAGGTTCATATTGCTTGAATTATGTATAGTCAGTTAAGAACAAATTATTGTCTGTTGGAAATGATGCTTTTTCCAATCTTTTGAAATATCTCTAACTTCAATTTTCTCCCACCAATGCAATAGGTTCTGTTTTGTGCTTTATTGGCTTTTGCACAAAGAATACTCTACATCGTATTGGTTTCTTAAAAAGCTCGCTTCTTTTTTTCTTTTCCTTTGACCTGCGCATTAGGGATGGTGTGAGGTGGCATTCTTCTAAACATTTTGCTAATATGGTTAGAAGCCTCAGTGATCTCCAATCTTAAAACTTTTCTATGGTTACAACCATCATATTTGGTCTACTTAACGAAATGTACATGTGCTTGTTTGCCCAAGGCGTGAAGTACAGCGCTTTGCTGATCTTACTGCTGATGAGACTAGCGACTTGTGGCTTACAGCACAAAAAGTTGGCATGCAACTTGAGTCATACCACAAGGCATCTTCTCTTACATTTGCAATCCAAGTAAGCAAGCTTTGGTATTATAGTTTTGTTGTTATTCTTAACCATTATATTGTTGTATATTTGCAAAAAATACTACGGAACCTAATTTGCTGAAATTTTCAAATAGACATGTAAATGCAGAATTTGACATTTATAATGTATTCTCTGCATCAATGTTGATATAAAATGGATTGGTGGGTGTTAACTGTGTTGGAGTTATGCACATTTTGTCGTACGTATTTTTTTTGGGGGTCTATTCCTCTGCTTGGAAAGCTGGTCCTAAGTTGTTTGTTTCTGTTAATATCTCAGGATGGACCCCAGGCAGGACAGACGGTTCCTCATGTTCATATTCACATCATCCCACGGAAAAGTGGTGATTTTGAAAAGAATGATGAGATTTATGATGCTGTAAGATTCAAATATCTGCTATTGATTTAGTCATACTTAGTTGGCTGGATGTGAAACACAAATTATATTGATCCATTGCATTGTTCATGCAGCTGGACTTGAAGGAGAAAGAGATGAAGCAGTCACTTGATTTGGACAAGGAAAGGAAGGACAGAAGCATTGAGGAGATGGCTGAAGAGGCAGATGAATATAGAAAACTTTTCTAGTGAAAGAAGCAGATGAAACTTTTCTAGTGAAGGGGCTTACATCATCTCATTATTACTCAGAGTCTAGCTGTTGCCCAAGTGCTTTATTGATCGCCAGCTATGGTGTGGATCTAACATTTGGATTTCTTATATACTATGTGATAACATTCTGCTTCTTACGGATATAACTGAAGTTCTTGCTCTTTTCTCCTATACTCAAATTCCTTTGTTTGGATGAACCACCTTTCTGAGAGAGAATTTCTCTCCTTTGGTATATCTACACTGGGCGAATTGAACCTAAACCTTGAATTCGTAGAAAAAATATGAGTTGAGGGAATGCTTAGGGTTTTAACCTAATTTTGGGGTTCGTTTAGCCAAATATGAGCTCATGGATAGACTACGTGTCAGAAGCTGACCTTGATTAAGCAATTATCAACTGAAATTTAATTAAACAGTAAAAATATTTTGGGACAATTTTCTATTATTCAACTCAAGTAAAGGGATTACAACTTAAAACAATGAAAAATGAGTCTAAAGTTTCAAAGTTTCCATAGATGAGTGTCCTTAATCTGCCGAAGAAAAGAAAGGTAAGAGAAATACCAATTATTTGTTGCTTCTCTTTCTTCTGTAGAGTTTGTTAAATCAACGCGACTGGTGCTGATTTGGCACTGTGATGACGTGGCCGCATCTCCACCCTCTATTCTTATTAATCTACATCTAATTTGGGTTGTTGCTTCTACCTGGTACTTATTTGGAAGCCCAATGCCATGAATTCCTCCCCTGCAAAGCATCCTTGTCCTCAAGGATTAATAACAAAATCAGGAAACTTTGCCTTGATGAAATGATAATCTTCCCATGTAGTGGCTTCAGGAGGAAGATTTGATCATTATATGAGCAATTCCACATTGGCTCGATTGTTCAGCTTCACCATCTGCCTCTGAAGAATAGCTACTGGTCGAACCAAAAACTGACCATCCTCCCCAGTAACTGGTGGAATGGATTGCACCACTTCTTTAGCCCCTATCTTCTTTTTGAGAAGTGATACATGGAACACAAGTTGTACCCTCGAAGTAGGTGGAAGATCTAGCTTATAGGCTACAGGTCCAACCCTTGCTAGAATCTTATATGGGCCATAGTATTTGGAGCTGAGCTTCAAATTTCTTTGTAGAGCAATTAAGGATTGTCGGTAAGGCTGAAGCTTGGGGTATACTATCTCACTAGTTTTAAACTCCCTTTCAGACCTATGTAGATCAGCATAGTACTTCATTCTTTCTTGAGCTTTCAACAAATTGTCCTCAATAAGTTGTTGTATCTGTTGCCTCTTCATGATCAATTCTTCAACAGCAGGCACCATAATATCCATCCTTAGTCCCATAGATAGTTGAGGAGGTGAGTACCCATACTGAGCTTCAAATGGGGTGCACTGCAAGCTTGTGTGGTAGTTAGTTTTGTACCACCACTCGACGAGGTGTAACCACTGCTTCAGTGATAAGGTCTGTTACTAGTCATGCACCTCAAGTAATTTTCTATACACCTATTAACCCTCTCTCTTTGCTCATCTGTTTGAGTATGATAGGAAGTACTATATAGGAGCTGAGTGCCACTCAACTTGAAGAGAGCTTGCCAGAAGTTACTCAAAAATATCTTATCTCTATCAGAGATAGTGGACTCAGGTTCACCATGAAGAGTGTGTACTCTCTTCCAGAATTTAGTTGCGACTTGTAGAGCTGTGAAAGGGTGGGATAGAGCTATAAAATGAGCACCTTTAGAGCCACTACAAAGATAACATCCTTGTCTAAGGATTTAGGCAAACCTTCAATAAAATCCAAACTTATGCGTCTCCATGATTGATCAGGAATGGACAGAGGTTGCAGCAACCCTGGATAACGAACATTCTCATCCTTACTCCTATGACAAACTTCACATTCAGATACAAACTGCACCACCAATTGTTTAATTGTACGTCAATAGAACAACAGAGACAACCTTTTGAAAGTTCCAAGTTGACCAGAATGCCCTCCTAATTTAGAACCATGGAAGGTCTGGATCAATTGATGCCTAAGAGGTCCATTAGAGCCCATATAAATCTTCCCCTTCCTTCTCAATACTCTTGAGTAAAATTGCCACAAGTTAGGACGACTAGTATCCACTGTCAACTGTGTAATGAGCTCCATAGCATCACCTTCATTGCTGGTTGCAACTTCTTGGACCCATAATGTAACTGCTACACCGATGGCATGTAACTGGCCTTATTTACTCAAGGGGTTGTCCTCTTGTTGGTTCTGTATTGTATCAGTTTCACAAAAGCTAACCCCCTCATGCTACCTTGAGAGTGCATCGGCCACTCTATTCTCTGCCGCTTTCTTATACTGCACCTCAAAGTCTAACCCCAATAATATGGTTAGACCTCTTT
The DNA here is from genome assembly GCA_038996855.1 of Solanum aculeatissimum. Lineage (NCBI taxonomy): Eukaryota > Viridiplantae > Streptophyta > Magnoliopsida > Solanales > Solanaceae > Solanum > Solanum aculeatissimum. Next base: position 10,459 of record JBCEWC010020290.1, read on the forward strand.
GCTGCACTGCTGTAGTAACCTTCTGTTCAAGCAAATATTTGAGGCTATGGTGGTCAGTCTTGATCACAAAATGCTTGTATTGTAAGTAATGTCTCCACTTGTCTACAACATTCAATAGAGCTAAATGTTCTTTTTCGTAAATGGATTTATCTCTATGTTTCATAGCCAACACCTTACTAAAGTAGGCTATTGGACTTCCCCTTTGTAATAGCACCGCTCCAATTCTTGAATTGCATGCATTAGTCTCTACTACAAATTCTTCATTATAATCTGGCAAGGCAAGCACTGGTGTGGAAGACATGGCCTTCTTAAGTCCTGCAAAAGCTTAATCAGCTTCCTCAGTCCACACAAAAGCATCCTTCTTCAACAAGTCAGATAGTGGTCTGCCTATGCTTCCATAATTAGCTACATATTTTCTATAACTAGTTTCTGGACACATGTGTTGCACGTGTATCTAAGACTAATTATAAATATATTAAAATTATTTAAATAATTTTAGACTAATATTACAACACATAATAGTATTAGTACTATGATATATT
>JBCEWC010020291.1:0-11000 GCA_038996855.1 Solanum aculeatissimum
GTGGCCATTTGGAACTGATGGTGGATAAGGGTCATATCGTTGGTTGGGGTCGGAGGCGAGGGTTAGTAGTGGTAAAAAGGCTGCAGACTTATTTAAGTTGAGATAGGGTCGTGAAACATAAGATCGCTTATAGAGAAGTCATTAGAGGTAGTGAATAGTCAAAAGAGCTTTATGACTTCCTTATCCGAGCCCACTGCCTGCATAGGCATTAATTACATTCACTATATGTCTGTCGATAACAAGTTTAACAAACATCATCCTACCATTTACCCTCATGATCTCAAGCACATACTTACTAAGGTTTTCATCTACTAGTATACCTATTTCATTTCTATCCCTAGAGTACCATAATTTAAACCCGTCTACATCCCGGGTTTTTGTACCTACCCATCTGGTCTCCTGAACACACGATATATTAATTTGTCTTCTCTTATGACTCTTAACTAGCTCTATGGATTTTCCTATAAGTGATCATATGTTCCACAACCTTACTAACCTTCTTACCACTACTACCCCTTGCCTGCAACCCCAAGCGACTACATGGCCCTAATCCATCATCAGTCCCAAACGCCACTAAACTAATAACTCAATAAACTATAAAAGGTCAAGAAGATACACTCTCTCGAAATCAACGATACAACAATATACGGAAGCAGTAAAATATATGCTAGTAACAATGTACAATACTCAATATACAAACTATAGTTCTCATTGTTGTATATTGTACATTGTTACTAGCATATATTTTACTGCTTCCGTATATTGTTGTATCGTTGATTTCGAGAGATTGTATCTTCTTGACCTTTTATAGTTTATTGAGTTATTAGTTTAGTGGCGTTTGGGACTGATGATGGATAAGGGTCATGTCGTCGGTTAGGGTCGGAGGCGAGGGGTAATAGTGGTTAAAGGGGTTACGGGCTTATTTAAGTTTAGAGTAGGGTCGTGGAACATAGGATCACTTAAAGAGAAGTCCATAGAGCTAGTGAAGAGTCAAAAGAGCTTTTTGACTTCCTCATCCAAGCCCACTTGAGGCGCATATGTACTAATTACATTCACTATATGTCTGCCGATAACAAGTTTAATAAACATCATCCTATCCTCTTGACCTCAACCACATACTCCCTAATCTACTAGTATACCTTCTCCATTTCTATACCTAGAGTCACCAGAGTACCATAATTTAAACCCATCTACGTCTCGAGCTTTGGTACCTACCCATCTGCTCTCCTGAACACATGCTATATAAATTGTCTTCTCTTAAGACTCTTCACTAGCTCTATGAACTTTCCTATAAGTGATCCTATGTTCCACAACCCTACAGAGTTTAGATATTTTTGTCTTCAAGTACTATTTTAGCATATGTGGTCAAGGAAACATTCGAAATGATTGATAAATAGCCTAGTGTGGTTGAATAGATAAATTGTTGAAAGCTCACATATTGTATTTTAAATAACAGATATTGAGGTCTTGCCCATCCTGCTAATTCACATCTGAAATTTTGGCTACTTAGGGTTTGACTAAGGAACAAATTTTGTTAAGCTCAAGTTCCTCTTTGAATAAACATGAGATTGAATGGTTGAGCATTGGGCGAGCTTGCCAGCATTTCAACTAGTGCACCAGTAGGCATCAAGCACAGTGTCAGTAATCATCTTGTTTTAGCCTTCAAATGAGGTCAAACTTAATGTTGTAGTTATGATTCAAACTTCGAATCTCTAGGCCATTATTCAATGCTCAAACACTCAGTCACCCCTTTCCTGCCCTTCTTTTGAGGATTTGGATAGGCAAATGATATAGGATACTAAATGAATGCAAGTTTGAATGAGAGTTACAACAAGATACCTTGTGAAATCCCACAAGTAGGCATACTAGGAGTGAAAATATTAGGGATGAGGTTATCCATGATAAAGTAGGAGTGACCTCTGTGGCGGACAAGATGAGGAAAGCGAGACTAAGATTGTTTAGGCATGTGTAGAGGAGGTGCGCTGGCACTCCAACGAATAGGTGTGAGAAGCTTGTTATAGGGGCTACGCAAACGGGTAGAGATAAGTTGAAGGAGTATTGGGAAAAGGTGATTAGACAAGACATGATGCAACATTGTATTATCGAGGACATGGCTCTAAATAGGATGAAGTGAAGGTCATGTATTAGAATAGAAGGTTAGTATGGATGAAGTGTTGTCTAGTTGTGCATAGGTTTATGTTTGTTAATGTCTGTCGTAGTACTAGTCGTACCCTTGTAGTTCTTGCCGCATTTTTATTGTGTTTTGATTATCTTAATATTTTGCTGTTATTGTTTCTCTCTCGTAGACTTTACACTCATTTTCTTATTAATAGCTACACTTTCTTCTTCTTTTTGTACTTGGGTTTGATGCAATTGAGTTGAGGGTATTTCAAAAACAACCTTTGTACCTCCACGGGTAGTGGTAAGATCTCTGTACACTCTATCCCCTTTACTACTAGCCTTGTGGAGGGTGAGAGGTTTTCGAAGTACTATCAGCCCAAGTGCAGCAAATTCAAGTATTAAAAAGAAGAAAACAGTGTAGAAACATTACAACTAACAATGGAAGCCATGCGAAGCCTACAAGATCTACAAAATAGTATGATAATTAAACATCCAGTAATGATAGATATCAGAAGCAAGAACTACATTAATACAACTAGTACAACAACAAACACCAAGAAGTCTAAATTGTCGGAAAGCTAGACAATACTCAACTACCTTCTTACTTAGGCCACGTCTTCCACACTCTCCTATCTAAGGTTATATCCTCGATAACTTGAAGTTGTGCTATGTCTTGTCTAATCTCCTCTCTCAATTCTTCTTTCAACCTACGTCTACCTCTACTCATACCTACTATAACCAACCTCTCGCACCTCCTTAGTGGGGGGTCTGTGCATCTCCTCGTCACATATTCTAACCATGTCAATCAAACTTCCCTCATCAAAGAAAGTTGCAAAGAGCAAAATAATACAAACCATACTCTCTTTTTGGAAAGGGTGGTTTCTCCGGTTGAAATATCAAAGCTGGCTAAGGGATTAGTTCAAGTTAGACCGAGAAGTAAGAGTTTGTAATTGAAATTTGGTTTGGGGGGTGAATAGAGTTCCTATGTAGCACTAAAAAGCAAGCTCCGACAGCCTATGATGAATTAGCACAAAACAAAAAAGGGCTATGCGAATACTAGTGTTGGCAGTTTGTGAAGCTAATTTGAGCTAGATAGTGGATTGATGTTCACTGTAGCCCTATCTGACCTTGAAGGTTAAGTTAGTGTACCACGGAGCAACCATAGCTTAGTTTGAACCATATAGCAAACCTCATAAATTCTCAGTAGTCAGTGTGCCGTTAGATCCATTAAATCTTTATTCTCAGCATGAGAAGGAAGATCCTTTGACCTTTATAACATTCTCTTTAAATTTCTGGGCCTTTTAGATCACTCTGAAGCATATTCAAGGTATTTTTATGGTATGCTTCACTAATGATAAATGTTTGTAACATGTTATATGACCATCAAGACAGACAAAGAATGCCCTGCAACCTACTGCATTCTTATGCACGTGAGTGAAGATTCTGCTGAAGTAGTGTGGAAGACATTCTCAACTTCTAAGGCAGGGCTTTTCTTGTTAATTTTGTGCGAGAGCAACTCCAACTGGAACTTTAGTGGCATTAGGAAAGGTCCCATGCTCTCAACATTTAACTTTGGTTAATAACAACTATTGACTGATTATGCATTCAATGCACTCTAAAAGGGGGAGGGTAGGAAGGAGATAGAGAACAAACGGAAAGAACAATTATTACAACAGCCATGAAAAGAGATGATTATAGCATCATATGAATACAATATGGTCAGCATATACTTTAAGTATTACCAAGGACAGAAAAATTCTGTCAACATAAAAGAAGCTTTTTGGAATGATATTTTGCAGAGACTGCTAGCAACTATGTCTGTTGGTATTACTACTGAACGGTTATTACTTTTTCAAGTTGTTATCAACTTATCATCTAAGCTTTATTTCACTTGTATTTATTGCTCATACCACTTTGATCTGATTGAACAAAACCAATTGCCGCACAAGATTAATTTATGTTGTTAATATTGTCTCTAACATTTACATCCCTGTATACCTATTTTCCCTTTCCCAGTTAAAGCATGCTAAACTAGAATAATCTTTATCTGCTTGCAAATGGTAGTGTCATAGTGAGTAATCACTTTCTCCTCTTCCTGCAGCCTGGTCCTAGAGACAACCTTGTTCAGTGTTTCATCAGAAGGAACCGCAGCTCACAGACATATCACCTCTTCCTTAATTTAAATGAAGGTAAGCATTTATTTCATTCACTTCTTTCTTTCTAGGTGTATTAAGCACCCTTCTTCTATATTTTCCTTTTCAGTGTATCTTTTGGTACAATTAGAGGTTTTTTTTGCTTATATCGCACCTCTATAGGATTTCTTTGCTTACATTATTCAGGCCAAGTGATATTGCACTGACCTTCACTACTTGGGTTTTCATACAGCTGTTAATGATGATGGTAAGTTCCTTCTTGCTGCTCGGAAGTGTAAAAGGCCAACATACACAGATTACATCATTTCTTTAAATGCTGAAGATGTTTCCAAGGGTAGCAGCACCTACATTGGGAAGCTGAGGTTTGTCGCGCTAGTATGTCATTTGCTACTTTGTAGTTGTCTTGCTGACTACTTTCTCGTTGCTGAACTTTGTAACAGATCTAACTTCCTCGGGACCAAGTTCACTATCTATGATGCACAACCCTCTAATGCAGGAGCTAAAGTCGGTAAATGCCGCTCTAATAGGTTTGTTGGGATGAAACAAATCTCTCCAAGAATACCCACCGGCAACTATCCTGTAGCTCACATCTCATACGAGTTGAATGTCCTGGGGGCTAGGTAAGAGATAGTTCCTTTTGTGTGCTTGTATCTACAGGGATGTCCAATTAAGGAAATACTCTTTGTTTGCCTAACTGGCTGGTATCATTCATTCTTCAGTTGTCCATAAGCTTTGCTCTTCCAAAAAGAACGAAAAAGTTGGTGGATATTTTCATTCAGTTCGTGCTAAAAAGTGAATGCCAAGATAAATTTAATAGGTTTTTGGTGTCACAAGAATATTAGTTGAAAACAGAATGGCTACTTTTCTTACTGATTGAAAAAAGGGTGGTTGCCTTTCGGTTGCCAATTGAAGTAAAGTGCTTATTTTGTCAGGGGCCCCAGAAGGATGTTATGCATCATGGATGCAATCCCGGCTTCTGCTATGGAACCTGGGGGTTCAGCTCCTACGCAAACAGAATTTGTTCCTGTGAATATAGATTCCTTCCCCTCCCTCCACTTTTTTAGATCGAAATCAACTCGCATGGATAATTACTCATCCGGGCCTTTACCCAGTCCTAAAGATGAAGTTCTAACTTTGAAGAACAAAGCTCCTAGGTGGCACGAGCAACTCCAATGCTGGTGTCTTAACTTCAATGGCCGTGTGACAGTTGCTTCTGTAAAAAACTTTCAACTAGTTGCTTCTCTGGGAGATGGAGCTGGAGAAGAAAATGAGAATGTTATCCTGCAATTTGGGAAAGTGGGAGAGGATGTGTTCACCATGGACTATCAGTATCCTATCTCTGCATTTCAGGCATTTGCAATCTGCCTCAGCAGCTTTGACACCAAAATTGCCTGCGAATGATGAGACAACAGGTTCTTCTGCTGTAACCTTTTTCTCGAAAATATCATCATTTGATGTCATGTGCTTGCTTTGATATTCTTCTGTACTGGATTGAGCAGTAGTAGAGATCGATGTTTAGGCAGAATATGTATACCCGTGTAGTATTTGGTAATTAACACTCCCTTCATCCCAAAATAAGTCCACTTTAGGAATTCAAAACAAAAATTAGTAACCCTTGTATTAAAGAACTATTTCATCTTATTAGTGCTCAATTTTCAAGAAACATCTAATAAATAGGATTCAACTTAGTAAACTATACTTTCTATTCATTATTTTTGTTGATGGACGTGAAATAACCTAAGGCGACACATTGGGGACAGGGAGTAACTGTTGAAACGAATGTCCAAGACTTCTTATTAAGTTGTCTGTAATTTATAGACAATCTTTCATTTCTGAAATCCTAAGTATTACTGATGAACCTTTGCGTCCTCTACTAAGTGTAATGATCGATAGACTGAATCGTGCAGGTTCTGCAAGAAGTACTGAGGTGTTCAGATTGGCAAATGCACTAACCTTGTTTATGTTGGTTACTGAACTAACGCCCAGTTAAATTGCAGTAGGTATCACACAACGTTTTTCGTATGCTTGGACCTTTTCCTTTCTTGGATTTCTGTAAATAGACAAAGGATGGTTCACAGTTTGGTTCATCTAACTTACTTTTTCTGTTAGCTCAATGTTGAATTGTACTTGTAATTTACATGTTGTAACTTCTCCTGAGTGGAAGTACTTTTATTTCTGAAATTTTGTGTTCTTCCTCATATAGTTCAGAACTTTTTATTTTTTTTCCCTATAACCGAGGAATTTCTCTGTCGAGGTCAAAGTTGAGATAGTAAGGCAGATGCTCTTGATTTGGAGGGTGATTGGGAGCAATTTGGGGCTCGCGCCCTAGACAATCCTAGGACTGTCACTAGGGAAGAGTTGTTGGAGAGACTTTATCGGGGTGGAGTCCATTCCCTGTATGACTTGCCTAGTTAGTGCCCGTAGGCGGTGCAAATTCAACTTCCAAATATTATTTTTCAATTTTAATTTCAAATGCTATCTTTTTCCAATGTCACAAAATTTATGATCACACGTCTACTCCAACTAGTTAAGATGAATGACATATGTTAGAGTGGATTGGAATCCCACTTTGGTTGAGAAATCAATCGGTGATCTCCTCATATGAATTTGGGCAAACCTTCTCTCATTAGCTAACTTTGAGGATTGAGTTAAGTCCAAGCATCATAGTTTTACATGGTGAGTTATGTCCCTATTTAAACCTCCATATTATATTGTTCATGTTTGTGCCATATTTTTTGGGATTAAACTGACCTTTTGAGCTAGCCTTCGAGATTAAATTAGGTTAAGGTATCATAGGGTGAATGTCAGACTTGCGCAAAAAAGAAATTTCTTAGGCATATTATAAGACAAGCATAGCCATGTGTTGATTCAAACAATCATTTATTTTTACTGTTGCTGAAGGAGGACCAGCAAGATCTCTGATTTTACTGGTGGATAAAATTCAGTTATTTCAATGGAATAATAACATTAGTCATACTGTTGTATTATTAAAAATTCAATTACCTTAAGGAGAAAAGTCAAAACTTTGCAATTTTATAATTATAGTAAGCAAAGTTCAATAATCATCATTTATTTACATGGCTACCGACAGCTATACCAAGTGCAAGATTTATAAGTATTTACCTTCATTAAAATCGTAAAACAATCTAATATGAAATTTTATCATAATTTCAGATCGCAAAATTATATAATTTTCATATTAAATTTACAATTACAATACTTCAATCAAGAATTACTTGCCCAACTCAGTCATAATTTTCTTGTCTTTCTTGGATGGAATTCATAAAAAGCACTTTTTCCTTTTCTCAAATAATAAAAAATAGTGAAGTTATAACCAAATTAAAACTCTACTAAAGTAAGAATATTTATTCTAACCAAAATATAACTCTATCAAAGTAGTGAAAAAGGAGTTATAATTAAAATAAAACTCTCCATATTTATTCAATCATAATTTAGTTAGTAACTAAATATTAAATCAAAATAATATTAATATGAACAGTTAGTAATTAAATCAAAATAATATTAATATGAACTGAAATAATTAAAAGAAAATTGAAGTGGTTCTGGAGTACCAACATGAAATATTGAAAAAAAATTATTAGGACCGCCACCCATTTTGCATTTTTAACCCCTGATTATTTTTTGAGTGATCAGGAATTTTGAGAAACTTATTGCCTCCAACATAATAAAATCCCATTTAAAACAAATAAATAATCGAAACTTTCCTGTGCATGTTTTTTTGTCGGAGAAAAATGTAAAAACAATTTATAATGTACATAGTATATAATCTTCGTGGTCAAACTTAATCACACATTCCTTTCTTTTAATTAGCTTCTTCTTTTGATATATACTTGATACTACTACACTAGTAATATAGTTTTATAACATGTTTAAATGTTTGATTATTCCAAATTCATTTTGCTAATTTAATCTATTCAAACTAAATTCTGACCATAGTCCAATACAAATCACTCAATTTGATGAATTTAGCTACAAAGTCATTTTTTTAAATTTTATATAATAAAGTCTGCTCAGTATTAATACTAATCTTATACATCCTACCAATAAAATGTATAATTATTTCATATGGCATTTGATTCGATCTATTAATTAATCCAAAAACTGTAAAATAAATTTTCTCATATAAACGTAATTTTTTCTATCTCATTCCCCATACCAAATGACCGTAAAAGCTATTGAATTGTTAATATGTCGAGAAGCTTGACCTTAAATGAACAAAATCTTCTTGTCAAAAGAGAAGTTCATACTGAAATTACTTGAAACGTACCAGGGTAGATGCATACTCTAGTTCAGCCAAAGGTAAAATAAGGAATAGCACAAATTCCACATTTCAACACAACAAAGTGCAGCCACATACTACGATATCGAATAACATATCTAGTCTAATCATACAAATCAGATCGATAAACCCTCAAACGGCAAGAATAAGAAACTGTTGAGGAATAGGCCTCAGATTAGCATATTGGCACATTTATCATAGCAACAACAACCCCATGGTAACAACCATAGGTGCGCAAAAAAGGATGTTGTTGCCGCTCGTGCAAATATTTTTGTCATCACCGGCCACATTACTCTGAAAATAAATCACAAATTAACAACAATATTTTGCAAATGTAAAGCTCGATCAGCAAAAAAACTCATTGATTTGATTATGTTTTGACTGTTAAAGAGTTTATGAATTTATAATTCAGACAAGTGCAGCTAATAAGCGGCGAAAGCTTCAATGTCGAATTAGGGTTAGGGGTCTTAGAAAGATATAGGTGCTCGAAACTGGAACCGAATTCGGCCCAAATGGTTTTGTACTCTACTCCCTGCTTGGCCCGTTTTATTAACCGACTTATACCTACAACTTCTTTTTAGAAAAATCTCTCCCTATTTATGTAAATAATACACATTATATATCAACTATTTTTTTATTACGATTTATAACATATTTTATCAATAAATTATTTTATCCTTCTCTTTTTCTCAGAGGTGGCACGACAGTGTTAGAAAAAAAGCACGCGCCTTAGGCCTTCAAATTTGAGGGGCCTCAATTTTTATTTTAGTAATAATAGGTTATAGATTTTTTTTAGAAAATTACCAAGTAAGTACTATTAACAATAAAGATTATTTACTTCATATTAAAAAAAAATTATTAGAATAAATTTGGTACATGTGGAGTATGATTATATGATCAATTCAAAAGAATTACCGAATAAAATCAATTATAATTATTTATAAATAATTCTGCATTTCAAAGAGATAGAAGAATAAAATTCGTAAGAAAATATATTAATTTATTTTCTAAAATTTAAGGCCTCCATTCGATTTTCGCCTTAGGCCACTAATGTGCTTGAATTTCTTCTTTTTTCTTTTTTGTGGCATTTTCTTCTTTTTTTTATTCTCTTTTGTCTTTTTTGCTCCCTCCTGATTCAACTCATCATCTTATTATTTCAATATAATACATTTTCTAATAATGCAAAATTAATTAAATTATACTGAAATATTTAAAATTCATATATAATACTTATAATATGTATTATTTACTGAATTTAAAATTATTATAGTTATTTTTATTATTTTCTCTTATTAATAATGTTAAAATAATTATTATATTAAAAACATATTACGTATATTCTCCACATGCATTAAAAATAATCTATAATACATATGAAGTATCGAATTTAAAATATATTACAATTGTAATTTTTATTTATTTACTTTTATTAATGTTGTCAAAAAATATTATATCTGAATTTCAAATATTTAAACACTATTTAAATTAGTTTATATATTAATACATTAAAATTGTGTCAGTGTATTATATATGTATTTACAAAAAATAAATCTTCTAATTTAAAAAATAATAAGAACATCATTTACGTAATATTCAATCTAAAATTTAAATTTAAATTAAAATAATTAATATTTTTAAAAGAAAAGAGAGAAAAAGAAAGAATAATAAAGAGAAATGGAGGGAAAATGTTCAATTTTTCTCTTTCAATTTTTCTCTTGGCAGTTGGGCCCTTTCTAGCCGTTTTTTCTTCTCTTTTTTCATTTTTTTTTTTCTCTTTCTTTTTCTCCTTTTCCTTCTCTTCTTTTTTCTTTGCTATTTTTGATAATAAAATTATAATTATATTTGGTAAGAGTTAAAATTATATTAAAATTTATTATTTAGATTAAATAATATATTATTTATGTAAATGAACCCTTAATTAATACTCTCTTTATCCATCTTTACTTGTTTCTTGTTGACTTGGTACAAGAATTAAAAAATAGTAAATGATAGAGATAGTTTTACCAAATTACCCTTTGAATATAATAAATATAATGTCTTAAAAAATATAATTGAGAAATGACCATAATTAATGATAAGGATAAATTAGGAACTAAATGTAAAATTATCTTTTGATTTTATAAACTGAAAAATATTATTGGACATCCTAAAATAATATAATGAACAAATAAAGATAGACGGAAGGAGTATCGAGTAATCACTAAAAGGCCACTAGTTAAGTTTAATAATATCGGACACATATGATATATGTGTCTGGATAATTATATCTACACTGGATACATCATAAATTTTACGGAAAAGGGTCAAAATTGCCCCCGAACTATGCAAAATAGACCACTTATACCCTCAGTTAGATTTTTGGACCAAAAATACCCCTGTCGTTATCTTAAGAGACCACAAATACCCCTCAAGGGTTAACAACACAC
>JBCEWC010020292.1:0-11000 GCA_038996855.1 Solanum aculeatissimum
GAGTCGACTACGGTGTTGTTTTCATCGATTCCATTCACAGTGCCGCCATCTGCCACAAAGTGCTTAGCACAGCCTGCAACCTTTGTCCTTCACCAATTGAATGGTTCAGAATACAAACGTCAGCGTTGTTGCTTTGACAGAATTTCTTAGCAGTAAAGCAGATAATCGAAAGAATCTGTAACTTTTTTTAAAAGAACAGGACAACGAATAGATCATTCGATGAAAAGGAAAGAACAAAGATTCATACTTTCCCCGGACGTAGGGTGTTCCCTTGCTCACGTTGGCTGGCAAATCCCCTTGTAAACCAGGAATGATCTCTGTCATTTTTCGCACAATACTAACGTCTTCGCTGAAGCTTTCATAACAACGACCCCACCTCGGGTTTCTACATACCTGCCATAAGACAATCTTTAGTATATATCAAATACACTTTTATGTGTTATAAGTGTAAATCATATGAACTTACTGCAATGCATGGAGAGAAAGCATATGGTATTCCAGTGGCTCTAACTTCAAGTGCTGTTGCAGCCCCGATACGCTTCATAAGATCAGGATCCCTGCATCAAAATGGCCAAAATTTTTGAAATCAAATCAACAAAAAACGCGAGGATTTTAAGATTGAACCAAAATATCATAGTTCATCATAAAGAAACCAGCAAATGTAACTCGTCTTGGCGATTACAAGAGACACAACAGAGCGTTCAGACCTCGACACCATAGACTACATTCCCAGGCATTAACTGTTAATCTACAATGGAGCTAGGAACATAGACTAAAAGAAAAACATTATGGCATGTACTTCATTACAGTCTAATTCGAACAAAGATATCTAAGGGAAGACGCTACAATGCTACGTATTCAAACAGTAGTGAAAACATGAATAACAAAGAAAGGCGTCTGCATTTCAAAGAACGATTTATTGAAACTTGCCTGGTGACACCAAGTCCAACATTGTGGGGAAAGATTGTCGCTTTGTAGACATTATTATGGCCATGAACTGCATCAATGCCATAAATCATGGGAATACCAAGACGAGTCGAGAGAGACCCCTTTTGGAACTCATTTACCATATTCACCCAATCCTCAGCTGTGGCATTATCTCGCGGTGTGCTCCCTCCACCACTCAATATACTCCCTGCCAGAAAATATATAGTTGAATATGAAAGGGATCGTTACACAAGTAGCAGATCGGATTTGCTGTTTACTTTTTCGAGCTGATATACATGAATCATGCAATGAAGGCAAAGATGAACTTCCAAACACAAGAAAATGTTGACTATTGAAGCTTTTTCTCTAACAAATGTGCCTTTCCAAACCATGTTGCTCGGACTCTCTAAAAATGTTGCCGCACGTCCATATTAGATCCTCTAAAAATCAACTATTTTTGGAGGATCCGACACATACCCGTCTACATTCTTGAAGAGCAATCCAAGCCACATATTTTTTCAAACACCAACATAATTTTTGAATTTATATTTTTGAAGAGTCTGACCAACATAACTTTTAAACAACAAATGGAAAAAAAAATTCAAGAATGGCCAATTCATCAATCCTCTAAAAAAGGATCTAACATGCACCCATCCACATTTTTAAGAGGCCGAACAACATTTTAAACACCAAATGGTAAAAAAATTCAAGAATGGTTAATTCACACACGCACCAATCCACATTTTTGAAGTTTGAACGACATAATTTTCAAACACCATATGGAAATTTTTTTCAAGAACGATCAATCCATCAATCCTCTTGAAACACACTCTTTTAGCGAATCCAACATGCACCATTTCACATTTTTTAAGAGTCTGATCAATATAGTTATTAAACACCAAAAGGAAAAAATTTCAAGAATAGCCAATTCATCAATTTTCTAAAATGCACTATCTTAAAAATCTGACACGCACCCATCCACATTGACCAGATAGACAAAAATTTCAAGAATAGCCATTTCATAAATCAAATAAATAAAATTCAAACATACCAATGAAATATTTGCTCATAACCTCAGCAGATGCAACTTTCCTCTCAATTTGAGTCATCTGACCAATTTTTTCTTCAAGTGTCATTCTTTTCATTAAATCTTTAATTCTAACACCCAATTTCTGTTTTGGATCTTTATATTTCATGTACTCTGCCTCTGTTACCATAGCCATAACACAAAATAACATAAATCCCAAAATGACTATTTTTGCAAATTTCCCCATTTTTTTCTTTTTACAATCTCAATAATCTTTTTTCAGGACAATATGATATGAACAAACAAATAATAAAAGTTAGATAACAAGTAGGATAGGAAACATAAAACAGGTGAATTTTTCCTTTTCTATTTTTTATTTGGTAGGGGATAAAATATAGAGAGAGCTCTTGGTTAAGGTTCACATATATGTTATGAATTATACGCGCGCGCACACATATATATAGATATACACATAAAAGAGAGTTGCAAGGTAGTGGTTTAGAGGTTTTTTAGGTAAGGAATGGTTATGAATAATTTGTAACAAACTTAATTTTGGATCATGAATTTGTTTTATCCTATAATTTTTATTAAAATGATGACGTTACTCTTCAATATAGAAAGTGAGATCAAATAATCCTATGAAATATTCTTACTTATGTTGGAGTAAAGAACATGAATAAAACCATTACTGATGGTGAGAAACACAGCAAAGGAAAAAAGAAAAAAGGTGAAGTTTTTAGGGAAGATGAAGGAGTGTGTTATTTTCTATGAGGTAGCTAGACAATAGAAATAGGACAAGTGTATAGGGAATAATTTTAGAGAAAATACATCATTATCCCCCCTAAACTTAAATTGTTTTTTGAATAAGACACCTTAAGTTTCAAGGGGTCCTATTACCCCACCAAATCATCTAAAAATCCAATAAATACACCATTTTGACCCATTTTCAGACCAGTTGTGTTGTCACGGAAAAGAGGCGCGTGAAGAAGTATAAAGACAACAACAAACCAATGTTAAAATGCCATGTGGTACTCCCAATTTGAATTATCTTCTCCATTAAATAGACTCATCTCATCTTCATTACCATTGGATAGCTTCCAGTTTAGAAAAAAAATTGAATGCAAGCTTGAGTGTTTAATTTTTGAGGGAGATTATTTGTCAAATGCAAGCTTGAATCGCATTTGTAATGATGAGAGTGATCCAATGTTGCATATAACAATGCGATGCAAACATGGAGATTTACTACAATTATGCATGAATACAAGCAAACAAAGATTTCAACATCTAATCAGTACAAAATTCACTACTATATAAAAAGAACAACTTTTTTTTCAAAATTTTAATTTAATCCAACAAAATCACTAACTCGTGAGCCTTCACTTCTTCGTTTTGACACCACAATTGACAAAATTACAACTATGATATTACCAATTTGTTTTGACTCTTGAAGTTTTTAGGGTTTTGATCAGTGAAGAAAGAGAAAAGATGAAAGAGGCAATAGGGTTATGGGTTTAAAAGTGGGTGGGTGGGTCAGGTTGCAACCTGATTTTTGAAACAAGTAATAATGATATTTACATGGGGTGAAACACATGCGCCTGAGTTGAGAACACTGATGGGTCAAAATGGTGTATTTATTGAATTTTTAATAATTTCGTGGGCTAATAGGACCCCTGAAACTTGAGGTGTCTTATTCAAAAAAGCGATTTAAGTTTAGGGGGGAGGGGGTAATGATGTATTTTCTCATAATTTTATTCCTTCATTCTTTGCACATTCCAGCTTGTATATATACTAATACAGACTTATGAATAGAAGACATAGAAAAATTTCCCAATCTTCCTCTCTAAAATCCTACATGGTATCAGAGCAATAGATCAATCCAAGATTTTCAACATCACTTTTCTCTCATCAATTTTTTGTCAGCTAGTTTGATAGGAAATGACTGAAGAAATCACTAATGCTCAAACCACATCTCCTGCAGTTGTTGTGGGAATCAATAGCAATCACCCTTATTTCTTAAATCCCTCAGATTCATCAGGAATGAATCTAGTGAACTCCATATTTGATGGTAGAGGTTTGGCAAGCTGGAGAAGATCGATTCTCACAGCTTTATCCACTAAAAAGAAGCTCGGCTTTATCAATGGAGTCTATAAAGCTCCAGACAAAATGTTCATATCTTGGTTGTTGAATGCCCTTACGAAGGAGCTACATTGGTGATAGTGTTATCTATTCTAAGACTGCTAAGGAGCTCTGGGATTGCCTTGAGCAATGTTTTGGTAGATCTAATGGTGCAAAGTTGTACCATCTGCAAAAGGAGATCTCAAGCTCAGTGTGACACCCCATAACTCTATCCTCACATATACTTATGTTTCGAGACTCATTCTTACATATGAGAAGTGTATTAGGGTCACAAGAGACTTCTAACACTTAGACAAGTTCAAAATCTTCCTATAAATTGAGTTTATAGTGATAGATTATGCAAGGGTCGATTTTAAATGATCCTAACTACTAGCACACAAATAATTAGGTGTCCCATGACCTACCAAATGAAATCTCTTTGAATTAGCTTTCCAACGCAACTGGTTTCACTTCATTTGGAGTTCAGAGTCAAAAGTTATGATTGTTTTATTGAACACTGTCAAAGCAAGATGATTCCACAAAATCATATACGGGTCGTAAGGTTAGGTTTTGTGAAAAGGTCCAGAAAATTAAATTTTAGCCCCAGACTTCACGAATCCATCTAAGAGTCATAAAGCCTTTTACGGGTCGTGGATGGATCTCGTGAAAAGTTCCAGTAACCTAAAAATTATGCCCAAAAGTTTATGGAAGTATCCCACGAGTCGTGGAAAGTTCCACGGCCCGTAGAGGTGTTTTGTAGAACCTTCCAGTAACCAAACTATTTTCACCCTTGACTTACGAGATGGATCTATGGCCTGTAGAACGACTTACGGGCCGTAAAGAGGTCTCGTAAGTCGGGTCGACAATTTTTAATAAGGGCAATTTTATCCATTCCTATCACTTTTCAATCCAATCCTTGGCCGTTTTAGACTTAATTTAAGTCCTAAAATAGAACCCTAGCTTATTTTTTTTCACCATTCTTCACGCTTAGGGATTTCTTGAAAGCAACAAGGGGGAGAGGAAGACGAGGGTTTTGAGTACAAACGTGAGGATCCACTGAGGTTTGATCGTTTCTTCTATTTTCAGGTATGTAAGGCTAACTAAAACATGGATTTTGTTCTTCCATGTGCCCCATAACTACATATTTGATGGTAGAGGTTTCGCAGGCTGGAGAAGATTGATTCTCATAGCTTTATCCGCTAAAAAGAAGCACGGCTTTATCAATGGAGTCTCTAAAGCTCCAGATTTGACTGCTCCAGAGTATTAGCAATGGAGCTGCTACAACAATATGTTCATATCTTGGTTGTTGAATGCCCTTACGAAGGAGATTGGTGATAGTGTTATCTATTCTAAGACTGCTACGAAGCTCTGGGACTGCCTTGAGCAACGTTTTGGTAGATCTAATGGTGCGAAGTTGTACCATCTGCAAAAGGAGATCTCAAGCTTAGTACAAGGTAACAGTGACATATCAGGATATTTTATGAAGCTTCAACGTTTGTGGGATGAATTCGACTCACTTAACTTGGTTATCTGCTGCACTTGTACCTATGTGTGTCAAAGAAAGGGTAAATTGACCAAATCCTTGCCAGATCAAAGATTGATACAATTTTTAATGGATTTAAATGATGCTTACGGACAAGCAAGAGGTAACATACTCATGATGAATCCTTTGCCTAGTATGGATTTTGCCTATTCTCTTTTATTATAGGATGAAAATCAAAGAGAAGTTTATGCAAATGCACAATTTAATACTAACTCTGCTTTACTAGCAACTGGGCAAAGAAAGCAACCTAGTGCACAATTGATGGCAGATTTTGCATCGACATTACTTGTATGAGGTTCATGTGGATGTCTTCACCGACCATAAGAGCCTCCAACATGTATTTACCCAAAACGACCTTAATTTGAGGCAACGAAGGTGGTTGGAGCTACTCAAGGACTATGATATGAGTGTGAAATATCATCCCGAAAAATCCAATGTGGTAGCCGATGCCCTTAGTAGAATTTCCATGTGCAGTGTGCTCAAAGGAAAATGACCATTTGAGGTACTTTTTAAGCAATCCCCCAGTTATGGTTATTTAAGAAACTTTGGATGCCTATGTTATGCTTTTACTCTAGTTCAGGGAAGGAACAAGTTTGATGAAAGAGCAAAAACTTGTGTTCTATTGGGGTATCCTTTGCATCAAAAGGGTTATAAATTGTTAGAATTAGAAACAAAGAAAGTCATTGTTTCTAGAGATGTCAAATTCCATGAAGACTACTACCCTTTTGCTTCTTCTAAATCTTCCCCTAAACCAATTTTTCCTGCCTACCCAAGCTGTCTTGATCCCATATTCTCCACCACTCAATCGAATCCTTTTTATAGGACTAGTCATTTTCTCCTAATCCTCTTTCTCAGTCTTCTACTTCCTCTATTAATAGTACACCACAAATTCATCAATCGAATCGCCATCCCTCTCCTTCTTCAACTCTCATTTCTCCTGTTGCTCCATCATCTATCCCACCAAGGAGAACAATAAGAATTTCCAATAGGCCAACATATTTAAAGGACTATATTTGCAATGGAATCATGTTAACTGATCTAGACAAGGCTTGTTTTGGATGTACAGAAAAACCATCAGTCTACTCTTTTACTTCTCTATCTGTCAACAATCAGCATGTCTTGCAGTCCATATCTACCTTTACAAAACCTACTAGCTATACTTAAGTCTCTTAACGTCCAGGTTGGGTTCATTATTACAGGACAACTACACATGGGATGTGGTTGAATTGTTGGAAGGAAAAAGGGCTTTGTCTTGTAAGTGGGTTTACAAAGTCAAAAACCTATCAGATGGGAGTATTGAAAGGCTTAAAGCCAGGTTGGTGGTCGGGAGGACATTCAAAGAGAAGGAATAGACTATACAGAAACCTTTTCACCTGTTGTGAAGATGACTACAATCAGGTGTTTGCTCATTGTTACGGCAAAAAAGAGGTTTGTGTGTTTCTCAATTAGATGTCAATAATGCATTTCTGCATGGTGACTTACAAGAGGAGGTTTTTATGAGATTCCTGACAAGTCTTGCTAGTAAGCATGCCTGTCTTCTATGAAAATCACTCTATGGCCTTAAGCAACCTTCCAGACAGTGGTATGCTCGTCTCGTAGGGGCCTTAAGTTTCATAGGCTACTCTTCATCTATGAATGACTACTCCTTGTTCTTTAAAAAGTCATGGGATCTCATTTCTATTTTGACAGTCTATGTTGATGATATTCTCTTAATTGGGAACAATTTGGTGGAAACTGAAGATTTCAAGAACTTTCTTCATTCAAAGTTTAAAATCAAAGACTTGGGGAGCATTCATTATTTTCTTGGCATGGAAATTATGTATGAAAGACCAGGCTTTATTGTGAGTCAACGAAAATTCACCTTAGACGTGTTTAAAGAGTTTGACATATCTAGTTTGCCTCTGGTTACTTCACCTATGTATCCTTGTTTAAGCTTCGTGAAGACAATGGTCCTCTCATGAAAAATCCTACTTTGTATCGACACTTGGTTGGTAAATTGAATTACTTGACTGATACCCGACCTGATCTTTATTTCTCTGTTCATGTTTTGCGTCAATACATGCAGCATCCTACTTTGTCTCACTATTCAGCCTCTTTAAGAGTCTTGAAGTACCTGAGTCTGGTTCGGATGTTGCTCAAGCTACACCTCTTTTTGAAGGTTAAACTGGTCGCTGTCAAGTAAATAACCTAACCAAGGTTAGGGTCGAATTACACAGGAAATATGATAGACTCCAGAATAGTTCAATACAAAGTGGGATGATTAACCTACTTATCTCCCTAAGGGGTTTTTGTAATTGTAAAATAAATCTAGACTAATGCAAGTATTATGAAATCAGTAGAAGAGTTAACTAGGGTGATGTGTTCCCCATGATTTTCTAACTCAACATTGTCAGATAATTGTAATCTTTTTCAATGTGTAGATACAAAATAGTAAGTTAAGTTTATCAAACACTTTGATCCATTTGTAAGGTAAATTTTACCACGGGATTTGATCCATCTCCGCAGTGTGACACTACTAACCCTTACCTATTATCCCAGTAAAACCTCCCCTTGATCCAATTTGGTTGATTAGATGAGAAAACATCAATCAAATCCTATTAATAATTCTCTTTTCCTATTCATTACCCCTTGATTCGGCAAGTAACACTAGACGAGTTCTAACGTTTTCCACCGTTAAAAAGCGTTTAAGATGAAGCGAATTAATTGATATATTCATAAACACTTTCCAAGAATTATGAATTATCCAATTTTATATTGTTAGTTCTTCATAGTTCCTACAACTCTAGTTGTGGATTTAGCTACTCATAATCAGTGTAGATGCAAGAATCATGATATAAAATAACATAATTGAGCACTTACACGAATGAATTTACGAACAAGAAATCCAACTCTTCAATAGCAAGCACAAGAATCAAGAACACAAAAGATTATTTTTCTCTCTCCAAAAATACTGAAAACTATAAACTACTACAAACTCCCTGTCCCACTTATTGAAAAATAACCTAAAAACCTATTTATAATGTCTAAAATACAAAGTCAAATCAAACTAGGAAAACTGGGTCGGCAAGATCTACGAGTTTTCTCTACGGGCCGTAAAATGTTCCACCACCCGTAGTCGGAATTTCGTGGACTTCATCTTTAGAACTGGGGTGACTTCTACTGGCCGTATAAGATTCTACGGCCCATGGAGGATTTCGTCTGATGACTTTCCAGTAACTCCCTAATCTCTGATCCTCAGGGTACGACGGTTGATCTATGACTCGTACAATGGTTTACGACTCGTCAACTTGCTCGTAGATTTAAACTTCTAAAAATCACCCTTCACTGGAATTTACTACGACGCCTCTTCTACGGCCCATGGAATCATCCACGACCCTTAAAGGGTTTCATTTTCAACACACTTCGCCCAAAAATCATACTAACCCTGTAATCCTGCAAAATAAATATAAAAACACATCAAATCTACCAACATCGCATTGAGAACACCCAAAATTCCAAGTTTTAAGTATCAAAAGTGTTGTATTTCAACAACACATCAAGTTCCGGGCCAAGGGATACTCCTCTCCTCCAATCCATCTTTCTCTTTACTAGCCTTTTGTGATACAGATTGAGCCGCTTGTAAGGAATCTCACAGATCTATTTGTGGATTTTTCGACACACTAGGAAGACCTCCATTTGCTTGGAAATTGAAGAAATAAGTATCTATTTTTCATCACCCAAGAGTGTTTCTGTCATATAAATTGGAATGCAACTTTGTCTAATGCAATTGCGGCAAAAGTTATACATAAATAGAATCATATTCGTATCAAACATTTTGAAACTCTCTGAAATAAGAATTGTCATATGTGCTCCATTGGTTAGACGGAGGGTGTGTATGCGAGTTATTTTGTAACGAGGGGTGTATCAATGCTAAATCGTAAAGTTTGAGGGATATATTACTTTAACAACAACATTACCAAAAGCTAAAAAGTGAATCAACATCAACATGTATACAAAAGAAACATAGTGATAACCATATTATTTATATGAACCTCTAGCAATCTATACATTTACAAAAAATGGATAAAAAAAATAACAAGATACTTGCTTTTATGATAATTTTACTCATTTTATCTTGCTTTTGCTTGCTAGTCTGCCAAGAGCTCTTAAACCATATATATTATGAAGCCTTTCTTGAACAAAAATTACTTCATTTGAATCTTTTTCTTGTTCTAGTTTCCTTTCACTCCCTGAGTTGTGAGCCCGAATCCGAAGGGGAATAATGGATCATAATGTGGATCGCCAACGTTCATTGGGAGCTGATCGACTCTCTTGAACCAAGTACGCGCAAGTTTACCAGTGAATCCATAGTCACCAAACAGAGCATCAGCAATACCTTGTCCTTCAGTACCTGGAAGCCAAGCAGCAACAAGGGCATCCATTTTTTCAACGTATGGCTCGATCACAACAGGACGTCCAGAGATGACAACTACAACACATTTCACTGCCCCGCAGACGTTTTCTATGATGCTAGGACCTGGATCAGGTATTGTGAGGTTTGAGCTATCACCGAACATCTCAGCATATGTATTTTCACCAACAACTACGACAGCATAGTCGAATTTTTCAGACTGCACAAACTGAGTGTCTGGCACCTCTTTGTATACTACTTGTGTTGAAGGATCAACAGTATCCTTGATAGCCTTTAACACGGTTGTTCCTGTAAGATTTCGAGATGTATATATCAGTTTGATTTCACACATGATGCAGAACAAGTTTTCAGCAAAACGAAAAATGAAGTTCACTATCGATGCATATGTATTGCTAAATTTGGTCTCACTCGTAGGGATCAAGACCCTCACAACCATTGGTAGTAATTTCCCCATATCATATCCCCGATTCTTGTTCACCCCAGATGACCATGTTGACTGAATTGTGACATCATATGATCGTGTCAGGTGAGCAATAACCATTTTGTCACAGTACTTACATATGGGCTAATAGGAACTGAAAGCAGACAGTAGATATGGTGAATCTGATCCATGTAACATGGATTTGTGTACTTATATGGTACGAGGCACGTTATACTATGATTTTGAGTGGGAAGAGAAATAACCGAGCAGGATCTGGTATATCATAACGGATTTGCCTTTTCTATTGCTGCAGAAACTCTAGACGAGAACGAGATAATAGAACAGAACATACCAATTGTAAGGTTATTGTGAGGAACACCCTGCCATGTTATTGTCCAGCCTCCACACTGGTAACCCAAATTGTCTGCATGAGTTCCAGCAACAAGTATCTTTGCTGCTTTCTTCAGAAGGGGAAGTACTGGTTGCTCGGGTTTCTTGCCGTTCTTCAAAAGCACAAGTGATTTCCTTACAGCTTCCCTCCCCAATTCTCTGTGTT
>JBCEWC010020293.1:0-11000 GCA_038996855.1 Solanum aculeatissimum
CTGTTGGACCACGTGCTTCTCACATAAGATTACCCTCAGTCCGTGTCTAACCCACTCTGTAGAAAACTAAGTTAGAGTTGTATCCACCCCCTAAATATAAGTCATGCATGCATAAGCCTAGGTAGTTTGACCCTTGGGGTCAATCTATGTCATAGTAGCCACCTTCTAAGTCTAAAGGGTCCAATCACCCTCTAGAAAAAATATTGCATACTATGTGCTTACGGGATCGCGATAATTTAATCCAAGCCTAAAATCTATCAAAATTGAGTTTAGATTTTTGTTTTGTTGTTTTGTGTACAGATCTAGATGGCCGCGCCAAATTTCACCAACACACAAATGGTTGTGAGTTTTAACCACAAACTCGGGGATAGTGGGAGAACATTAAGAGGGATCTCCCCATATATGTTGCTCAACTATTGGGGGTCTGATGTATTTGCTCTAAGTCATCCCAGACCGCTATTTGATCAAGGCACTATTACAGTTTTGGGACCCTGCCCGAACCGTCTTCATGTTTCGGGACTTTGAATTGACTCCCACACTAGAAGAAACTAGTGGGTTCATTGACCTACCCTACCCGGACAGAAGCATGATTGTTCCACATAGACAGACTCCTAAAAAATTCATGAAAAATTTGGGTTTGATATACCAGCCTAAGATGGCTTGCCTGGATTTTGAATGGGTACTGGACTTCCTATACCCTCGATTCAGCCATCAAGAGAGTTATGAAAACTTCAAAAGAGAGTTTTCCTGTTCGGCGGCAAAGTGGGAGGTATACCGGGTCAATGCTTTTGCTATAGCATTATTGGGGACCTTAGTCTTTCCTATAGCAGACAGAAATATAGACACTCGCCTGATCTATGTTATGCGCACTCTAGCTAGAGGGAGAGATGTTGGGGGAAACACCATCGCGCCCATGATATTAGTAGAAATGACAAGGGCATTGTCCAAGTGCGTTCGAGGTACGAGATTCTTCGAGGGGTGCAACTTCCTATTGCAACTTTGGGCCATCAAACATTTCTACAAAAGGGCTAATCTATAGATGTTCTTGATGGAGTGGGGAACAAGATTCATTCCCACCCGTCAAGAATGCGTAGGTTCATTGCCCCTGTGGGTAGCGAGGACTGGTACAGGTATATGAGAGGGTTATCTGGTTATAATATTCAGTAGAAGTACTATTGGTTGAACCCCACTCGTGCAATAGCAAGAGGAGATGAGCTTTACTATATCGAGCTCATTGGTCTGAAAGACGTCCAACCTTACGCCCCTCTACGAGTGCTTAGACAGTTCTGTTTGATCCAAGTGATCCCATTACGATTAAATATGAGCTTGTCCGAGTATGAGTTCGGGGAACGGGTTCCAGAGGTTCGCAACATATGCAAAAGATGGGAAAGGGTGCTGACTCTGATCCTCCAAGAAGATTGTCCCTATTGCACCCCCGAGTATTATGTTTGGCTTCTAGAGGATGCTGAAAGAGCAGATTTTGATCAAGGAGGGCGACCCGGGTATGAAGATCTGGAGGAGAGGGTTTGGGCTCGCAATCTCTTGAACAAAGGCTATGAGGTCACTCCGGAGATGGGATTGCAGATTGTCCTAACATATGGAAGCCGTCATATCTGAAGATTTTGATTATGTTCTAGTTTATTTTCCCTTGTTACCCTCTATCCCCTTAGGTTTATTTCATGCAAAAATTTTCTTTTTTTTTCTTTCTTTCATAATGTAGTAGTTTGATTTTCTAATAAAATGATCTTACCTTTTATTATTTATGCTCCCACTAACTCTAAACTCCGATTTACAAATTTACGGCTTGGATTAATTATAGTGATTCACTTACTCGTCGTATTAGCCCTACCTCTGGCTCAAAGAGGTCCCTTGCATCCTAGGGCGATTTATTTTTAACTATGTGCTATGTGTTGTTATTATCCTAACCTCTAACACCAAACTTTGTTGGTTTTGTTTTTCCCCTTCTCTAAGGTTGATCTGTCCGTGCATTCTGGCCTATCATACAAGATCAAAAGGGGTTCCTCCTCCTCCTCCTCCACTCCCGGGTGTTAACGACAAAAAGAAGGGCAAGATGGCCAATGACAACAACACCAATGGAAACTCTGATAGGGGGGATCACTCTATGGATTTGGTCTCAAGGTTGGAACGGAAAATCACAGAATTGGAAGAAGAGATGGCCAGTATGAGAAATCTGGCTAAGCTATCCCTTTCTCTCGGCACTCCATTTGGAGAAAACATGAAAGATTAAATCATAATTACCCAAGCCACACTCCCAAACTTCCATCCCACTTCTCAAACATCACCAAATCCTACTAGCCTACCACCCCCAAATACTCAAATTCCCAACCACCATTTGCAAAATCCATATCAGGCAGGCCCCTTTGAGCCAACATTATATCCTCAAAACTCTAGCCACATCCCAATTATACCTCCCAAATATGGAAACCATAACTACAACCCCATATATGTCGAAACCACCCCTTATACCCACGACGTCCATGAATCAGAATCCTCTCAAACGGATATCTTGATTAAGGCCATAGCTGAGAAAATGGATAGCTTTACCAATCATTTGCAACAGGTTGAGGCGAGTAAGAAGGTGGCCGGTTATATCTATGAGGACCTGTGCATACACCCTGACGTGGAACTGTCCGAAGGCTATAAACCTCCCAAGTATGAGCTTTTCAATGGCATTGGCGACCCAAAAACCCATCTGCGTATGTATTGTGACAAACTTGCCGGGGTTGGGAGAGATGAAAGGATTAGAATGAAGCTGTTTATGAGAAGTATCACAGGGGAACCTTGACTTGGTACATTGACCAAGATGCTCAAAAATGGTCAAACTAGATATAAATGGCCTTTGACTTTATGGACCGATTCAGTTTCAATACTGAGAATGCACCCGATTGGTTCTATATCCAGAATTTGAAGAAGAAGTCCGGCGAGACATTTAGAGACTATGCTGTGAGGTAGAGGTTTGAGGCAGCCAGGGCCAGACCTTCCATGGATGAGTCCCAGATGAAGGATTATTTTATCCACGCACAAGAACCTCAATACTACGACAGGATGATGCTTGTCGCTGAAAAAAGTTTTGCTGACATCATCAGGTTGGGAGAAAGGATCGAAGAAGGGATCAAGAATGGTACCATCATGAACTTGGAAGCTCTACAGGCCACTAATAAAGCACTGCAATCCGGGAGCTTACCAGATAATCGCAAGAAGAAGGAAGTGGGTACGGTCATGTTAGCGCAAAAAAGCCCCATTAAACCACAAAATCCTATCCCACCTCTCCCTCATTATCCTACACACCTTAACATATGTCATATCCTCCTATCCCACATATACTCCCTACCAAGATCCTCCTCCACAATATCAACAACCCTTTTATCCTGTTTATAACACCCAGCCAAATTATTTCCAAACCCCGCCACCACCACTATCTCCCCGACAACCAAATTACAGAAATTGCCCTAATTTTGATAAAAGACCCATAAAACACTACACTCCCTTAGTCGAACCCATAGCCCAGCTTTTTGAAAGACTCAAAGAAGCTGGCGATATTACTCCAATCCCCGTCCTACCTGTGGATACCTAGGCCAAGTGGTACGACCCTAACAAAGTTTGTGGCTATCATTCGGGAATGAAAGGACATACCACTGAAGTCTGCCGATCCCTGAAAGACAAAATCCAAAGACTCATAGACACAAAAGCCATCCAGCTTAATGAACCCGCGCCCAATGTATCTAATAACCCACTTCCCAACCATCAGGTGAATATGCTGGAAGTAGAAGAATTAGCAGATTTAGAAGAGAGCATATGGTTGATAGAGCAACATGCGTTAGTTGCTGTGATAACTCAAATGCCTTTTGTGGTATAAGGACGCAAACCATTTGAGGTAGAAGTTGTTGCACCTAAACCTCTATTCGTAGTCATAAAAGCTCCCAGACTGAGTTTCGACACTCACGCCGTTCCTTGGAACTATGAAAATGAAAGGGTAACAGTGGAAGAAGTTGACGCCGCCCAGGGAATGACCCGCTCTAGCAGAATATACCCCTCAAAACATGCGGCTCAAGGAGGCCCAAGTAAGGCTAAGCCTCCTGTCGTAGAAGTAGAAGATAGCAGTGTATGGAAGAAGATACAATCTAAAGAATATTCCATCATCGAATAGTTGAGCAAGGTACCTACGCAGATATCCATATTGTCCCTTTTGCAAACCTCCGAACTTCACCAAAAGGCTTTGATGAAAGTGTTGAACGAGGCCTATGTTCCCTCCAACATAATCGAAGGAGAGATGGCCCACATGGTGGTACAAGTGTTCGAAGCATACAAGGCTTCTTTCCATGAGGATGAACTTCCACCTAAAGGGACTGACCACAATCGAGCCCTTTACATCACCACCCAATACCAAGATAGAATGATAACCAAGGCTTTGGTTGACCCGGGCTCTGGATTGAACATCTGCCCGCTCGGCACCATCACAAGATTGGGCGTAGACCTGACTGGGATACAAACCTGTAAGATGAATGTGAAAGCTTTCGACGGCTCTCAAAGAGACACTATTGGGGAAATCACTTTGGACATGACTATTGGTCCGACGACCTTCCCCATTGTGTTCCAAGTGATGGATATTCCCGCTTCATACAATATTTTACTTGGACGCCCGTGGATTCACATGGCTGGAGCAGTACCATCCACCCTCCATCAATGTCTAAAGTTCGAATGAGAGCACAAAGAGGTAGTGGTACATGGTGAGAAGGGGCATCCTGTGTACGCTGTTGAAGGGCGAGGCCATATGGATGGAGAAATGTTCCACACCATAGAATTGGTAGGGAACACTGAGTCAAAGCCTTGGTATAGCTAGAAAAGCTTGAGCATGTTGCTGTGGTTGTGATATGAACCAGGAAAGGGCTAGGGGCCAAGCTTTAAGGTACGCCTGAACCAATCTCCCATCATGTCAAAAATGGTGCTACCAGCCTAGATTATGAAGGGGAAGTACCTCTAGAAAAGGGGGCACAGGAGTTCGAGCTGCAATACCCTCTTCCACCACTGCAACAAACTTTTCAATCCGTTGGGTTTCTTAAGAGCAGCGTGGAAGAAGAAGAAGATAATTTGCTGGAAACCATAAGGAATATGTTCCTAACTGAGCATCATCCTCCCGGGGTTGTAGAAGAATCAGTAGAAGAGGTGAAATTTTTGATATGCTAAACATGATGCTAAGTTTAGGTTATGAGCGGGGAAAGGGTCTGGGAGCTAGACTGCAAGGGATCACTGAGCCCATAAAGCTTCTATGTCATTCAACCACATTTGGCCTCGGGTATTCCTATTCCATAGAAAAGTATCTTGACTGGGAACCACTTGGAACCGAATACTACTATCCCTTACCACAACCCTTGCCACCCTTACATCAAAATTTTCGATCTACCGGGTTCATGAACGATAGCATGGGAGGTTTTCTGGGTAGGTTGAAAGTTTTGTCCCTGTCAAAGGACGAAGAAGGAAGATGCAACGTCATAATCAACGAGGAGGAGGAGAAAGCCTCCGTACGGAGCAAGGCAACAAGGATCGCCATCAGCACCTGGACCGCCATCCCGTCTAGACCTCGTCGGGCATTTGGGTAGCAATGGAAATCATTATTTCTTTACTATGTTTTCAAAACAAGGACTTTTAATGTTGGCTTCGATTCTAATAAAAGTTTGGTTACAACTTTTGAAGTAATAAACTTTTATCTATTTGTTTATTTCATCTGATCGATGTATTTTACTTCACTCTATTTTGTTGTCTCTTTCAGAAAAATTACTTTTAATCAGGTTGAATCTGAGGCCGTGGAACATAATGAGACTACACAACATAGAACAATTGAGGCAGAAGAGATAGAAGAAAAGGGCTATGAAAACATTGTTAGAAAAGTTGAAGAATTTGAAGACAAGCCAAAGGCAAACTTGGAAGAAACAGAGGTAGAAAATTTAGGGGATTATGAGGTGGTTCAAGAGACCTGGATCAACGTTCATATGTCCGAGGAAAGGAAAGGAGATTATATCTGATTCCTGAAAAAGAACAAGGATGTTTTTTCCTGGTCTTATGCAGACATGACGGGGTTGAGCACTTCAATAGCAGCCCATCGATTGCCTACCAACTCATCATGCCCTTCGGTAAAGCAGAAGCTTAGAAAATACAAACCTGATTTGAGTTTGAAAATCAAAGAAGAAGTGTCAAAGCAATTGGAGGCTGGAATTCTTCAAGTGACCAAGTATCCGACATGGCTCGACAACATTGTGCCTGTACCTAAGAAAGATGGGAAAGTTAGGATTTGTGTGGATTATCGGGATCTCAACAAGGCTAGTCCCAAAGACGATTTCCCATTCCCAAACATACACATTCTGATCGATAATTGTGCTAAAAATGAAACACAATCATTTGTGGATTACTTTGCTGGTTATCATCAAATCAAGATGCATGAGGATGATGCTGAGAAAATTGCCTTCATTACGCCTTGGGGTGTTTACAATTACAAGGTGATGTTGTTCAGACTAAAGAATGTTGGGGCTACTTACATGAGAGCAATGACCACTCTATTCCATGACATGATCCATAAAGAGATTGAGGTCTATGTGGATGATGCTATCATCAAGTCAAGGAATGGGTGTGACCATTTGATTGATTTGCAGAAATTATTCGACAGGCTGCGGAGGTACAATTTGAAGCTGAATCCTGCGAAGTGTGCTTTCGGGGTCCCGGTCGAGAAGCTATTAGGCTTTATTGTCAGTCGTCGAGGCATAGAGCTGGATCCAACAAAAATCAAGGTCATCCGTGATCTCCCTCCCTCGAAGAGTAAGAAAGAAGTGATGAGTTTCCTGGGTAGACTCAACTACATTAGTCGTTTCATAGCACAGTCCACCGTCATCTGTGAGCCAATCCTTAAGCTGCTGAAGAAGGACACTGCAATCAAATGGACTACAGAGTGTCAAGAAGCCTTTGACAAGATCAAACACTAGTTGTCCAATCCTCTAGTACTGGTTCCTCCGGAATCTAGCCGGCCACTACTCCTATACCTATCGGTCATGGAAAATGCCTTCGGATGTGTCCTAGGCCAACATGATGAAACGGGAAGGAAAGAGCAGGCGATTTACTATATGAGCAAGAAGTTCACACCATACAAGGCCTGATACTCTTTTCTTGAGCGCACTTTCTATGCTTTGACGTGGGTTCCTCAGAAGTTGCGACATTATCTCTCAGCACACACAACATACTTGATCTTGAGGATGGATCCCTTGAAGTACATCTTTCAAAATCCCATGCCCACAGGTAAATTGGCTAAGTGGCAGATATTGTTGAGCGAATTTGACATAGTCTATGTCATGCAAAAAGCTATGAAAACACAGGCACTAGCCGACCACCTGGCATAAAATCCTATAGATAAAGAATACAAGCCTTTGAAGACTTATTTCCATGATGAAGAAATAGCCTTCATAGGAGAGGACATTTTTTAAGAATACCACAGTTGGAGAATGTTCTTCGATGGAGCCAAGAATCTGAACGGGTTAGGAGATCCATGCGGGAACATGTGGTCCCCATATGAACGGTTTCGTCCTTGCAAAAAAGATCCTTAGAGCAGGTTATTTTTGGTTGAGTATGGAGACAGTCTGCATTCGATATGTTCAAAAATGCCATCAATGCTAGACTCATGCCGACATGATCCAGGTTCCCCCAACGAGCTCCACGTCACTAACTCACCATGGCCTTTCGCAGCCTGGGGCATGGATGTCATAGGCCCCATCGAGCCGGCAAGTTCAAACGGACACAGGTTTATTCTCGTAGCCATTGATTATTTCACCAAATAGGTTGAGACTGCGTTTTACAAATCTGACACCAAGAAGGTTGTTGATGATTTTGTCAAGAGCAACATCATATGCCGATTTGAAGTACCTGAGACTATCGTTACTGACAATGGCGCTAATCTCAATAGTGATCTGATGAGAGAATTTTGTGATCGATTCAAGATCAATCACCAAAACTCCACGGCATATAGACCGCAAATGAATAGAGCAGCAGAGGCAGCAAATAAGAACATCAAGAGGATTCTACGGAAGATGATCGACAATTACCGACAATGACATGAGAAATTGCTGTTTACACTATTGGGATATCGTACTACCATTCGGACCTGTACTGGGGCAATACCTTATTTTCTAGTTTACGGTAACGAAGCTGTGATTCCCGTCGAGGTTGAGATACCATCTTTGAGAATTATTCAAGAAGCGGAATTAAGTGATGCTGAATGGGTGCAAAGCAGGTTTGAACAACTAGCATTGATTGATGGAAGAAGGATCAATGTTGTCTGTCATGGACAACTTTATCAGAATAGAATGATCCGAGCATTTAACAAGAAAGTCAGACCGAGGTACTTCTCACTGGACAATTGGTTTTGAAGCGTATCTTCCCAAATCAAGATGAAGCTAAAGGCAAGTTTGCACCAAACTGGCAAGACCCGTACATGGTCCATCGTGTCCCGACTGGAGGAGAACTTATACTTGCAGAAATGGATGGCGAAATTTGGCCTAGGCCTATCAATTCAGATGTCATGAAAATATATTACATTTAGCTTTCGTCTTATGCTTTTTGTACTTGGAACTACGTTAGAACTGATTCCCGTTTAAGAGGAATACGTAGGCGCTCCTATGGAGTTCAGTCTTATCATAATAAAAATTTTATTCCCCCCCTTCGATTCTAAACTGGGGCAGAATTTTTGAGGGGATCTCAAAAATTCTTCTAAAGAGCATATTCCTTATCAGACAAGTAACTAGGGCAGAATTTTTGAGATGGACTCAAAAATTCAACGTGGAAATCACGAAGGACTGACGACATCCTGCATCAGAAGCAGTGGGTAATTTGAAGATGCCTCCTCAGCCGGACGTTGGGTTTGTCTCAAAATGTGCCACTATCAAAGATTCAATTTTATTTACGAGTTTTCTCAACTGTTTTGTCCTATAAAATTTTTATACATGCATATACTATTTTCAAAATTTTTATACATCCCTGCCCAAGGCAAATACTCGATAGAGGTCTGGACATCAATCAAGAGGAGTGTTGCGGTCATGGCAAAAGGACAGATCAACCTTCCCCCTTTTTTATAGACTAATAACTTTTCTTTGAATGTAGAATATACAAGCACGCATTTCAATAAGGCCTAAACATGTCCTGTAAGACAAAATAATATTCTATATTGCATTTATCTGACAATTGCTTTTGTGAGTGCTCTATATTTATATTATATGTGCCCGATATTTGCATTGCATGTGCCCGATGTTGCATTGCATATGCCCGATATTTGTATTGCATATGCCCGATATTTGCATTGCATATGCCCGGTATTTGCATTACATGTGTCCGAGAAATTTGCATTATGCTTAAAGTTTGCATGATATATATTTGAAAATTTGCATGTGCCCGAGAAATTTGCATTATGCTCGAAGTCTGCATGATATATATTTGAAAATTTGCATGTGCCCGAGAAATTTGCATTATGCTCGAAATTTGCATGGTATATATTTGAAAATTTGCATGTGCCCAAGAAATTTGCATTATGCTCGAAATTTGCATGGTATATATTTGAAAATTTACATGTGCCCGAGAAATTTGCATTATGCTCGAAATTTGCATGGTATATATTTGAAATTTTGCATGTGCCCGAAAAATTTGCATTATGCCCGAAATTTGCATAATATATGCTTAAACTTTTGCATAGGCCTGAGATTTGCATTATATTATGCTCGAAAATTGCATTGCATTATTCTCGAAATTTACATGATATATGTTTGAAAATTGAAAGTGCCCGACTTTTCAATTGTAGTATGCCCGAAATATATGTTGCATTCTTGTGGCCCGATATTTGCATTATATTGATTGACCCGCTAAGTTTTACATAATAATATCTAAAAAAAAGTATTTTAATAATAAATAAATGAATATTGCATGAAATGTTATTTACCCCTAAGGCGTCATAGTCCAAAGACACCATTTGTCATGGCCTAAGGACATCATTTCATGGCCTAGGAATTTAATTTCTGCTTATCATGCCCGTAAGGCGTCATGGTCCAAAGGCATCATCCTTCATAGCCTACGGACATCATCTCATGGCCTAGGGATTTAATTTATGTTTATCATGATCCGAAGGTGTCATTGTCCAAAGACATCATTTTCATGGCCTACGGACATCATGTCATGACCTGAGGATATAATTTATGATTAGCATGGCCCCAGATATCATAGCCTAAGACGTCATCCTTATTGTCTTATAGCAAATCTCATGGTCTAAGGGGGAACTTGCATCACGTTTATATTTATGTTGTTATTTAATATATATGCTCTGACAATTTTATTTAGTACTTTTAAAGTTGCAAATTGCCGAATCCGTGGACTCTTACCTTTCGTTCCTCATAATCGTTCGCGTTATCCTCAATACTCTCGCACTCTTCGTATAGTCGTGCGCTCCAACGTTCTATTTCTAGCTACTATCGTTCCTACTTCGGTCCTACCCCATTAATTTTACTTTTAGGAATTTCATTCATTCCTAAATCTAGAACTACACATGACCTGATTCTCGTATAACCAGAGATATGTAGGCGACTTGATACCGAAGTCTCGGTCGTAATTTTTCACAACTCTTTCATCCTTTTGGTCTCGCCGATAATTATTTCATCGGTCGGACAAAATCAGCTACTCCGTCAACTTTCTTTACTCAACAATTTATTCTTCATTCATGAGCAAAGAAGGGGCAGTTGTTGACACCCAATTTTGACCGACCTAAACCCTTTTTAGATCGTCATTTAGTTAAGATAGGTATTTTTAAAACTTTTAAAATATATGAGTTTATTTCAAATTTTTATCCTATAATTACGTATTTTAAATACATTCAAAAAATAAAATAAATAATAAATATATTTCGTCTTTATCATAAGTTTTTACTATCATTTATTATTATTATTATTATTATTATTTTATTA